>VZRE01000344.1:0-31738 GCA_013396775.1 Cephalopterus ornatus
TCATTCACGAAGCCTAGCCATGATGATGGATATAACACTTCTCATTGAAGAACCTAGAAAACAAAATGCTGTTTTTGCATTAGTATTTTATGTGACTTTGAAAATCATTGTCAAATTTTTGAGAGAAAGCACCTTTTCGAATAAATACAACTATGTATATATAATATTTTTTTGAAAATTTTTTAAAGGTATGGATTAAATCATCATTAAGATGTTGCTAGTCCATAAAATGAAATACCTTATAATTATTTTTTGAGCATCAATTGTGCCTCCCAGGTCTTCTTACTATAATCAATTTACAGTGAATAATGAAAACACGTAGCTTGTTTGATGAAAGACTTCTAATCAGCGTCAAATATATTTTGAAAGGCCAGGAGTTTTCCATATTTTCAATCTTGCATTAATTACCGTATTCATTTTCTACTACACTTTCAAACATATACGTACAATAATATTGTGACAGATGATATCTCTGTCTTCCATAGCCTCAGAATTCACTGCAGCACAGGGTAAGATGCACCTTCATAGTGGACGTAAAAATATTCTCTGAGTGTTTCTCGATTACAAAACAGAATCACGCCGATTTATCTGCTATTTTGTGTTTCCTTCTCAGAGGGGGTGAACATTTCCTTTTAACAGACTAGAGTGTGAATTACTGCTTTAGCTCTTGAAATGTGCAGTTGGGACTGGAATTTGTTCTGCCAGAGAAGTGAATGCACAGTACCTTAATGAGGGTGGTGTCAGCAGGTTCCATCCAGTCCCCAAAGCAACCCAGAGCCCTGATATAATTTAGCAAAGTGTACATATGTCTGCACAGTTTGTCAGTCTAATAGGAAAAGAATGTCTTTTAATAAATCAATCTTTCAAGGAAGTTGTTGATCAATCATTTCAATATATTGGCAACTTAAAGGCTATAGTATTGCCAGTGTTTTTCCTGACAGTGGTAGGATATGTAACAAAAACAAGTACAACAAAAATGCAAATATTTATTTTTTTCTATTTCAAGTAGTTGGGAAACAAGCCGAGAAGTGCTAGGGAATGGCTCATAATTCTTTTTCAACCATGTTTTGTGAGGTCTTGCAGTGCAATCTGCACCAGATGACACTGATTCTTTGGGATTCCTCTTGCATTTTACACGTTTGAGAGACATATTAACATCTCCACGACACAGCAAATTATTGAGCATCCAGACTGCTTAAAGTGAAAACTACTGAAATCATGATGTTTTAAAATGTAGGTGTTCACCACACTACTATTTAAAAACAAGCTCTAAACTGTTAAATCAGAAAACATCATGTTCTATGTCAAACTTTTTAACACCCATCTCAAAAAACATTGCAGTGCTGAAGAAATAAAATACTTGTAGCTTTAAAATTTTTTACTTACATATGTAGTGTAGTGAAACACACTGATTTCATAGAATCATAGAATCATAGAATCAGCCGGGTTGGAAGGGACCTCTTAGATCATCAAGTCCAACCCTTGATCCCCTACCACCGTGGTTACTAGACCATGGCACTAAGTGCCACATCCAGTCTTGTACCGGTATTGACCTTGTACCGGTATTACCATTCCAAATTACTTTGGATTTTAATTCACTAGAAAAATTATGTGGTGGAATAAAAAGCAAGAATATGTTTTAGCATTTTGAAAAGGGTCAAAGTCCTTGTTGTGTATATGTTTTTTTCGAGTTTTAATACCCTTAATAATATGAATTCTAATTAAACTTTTGATTATTTCAAATCAAGTAATCACTAAAAATTATAGTAAGATTATACAATTATTTGGTGTGGAAGTGTGCTGTCCTTTAAGTAGTAAACTGTGTATTTGGTTAATTTTACTTCAAAAGCTTAAATCTGTATTTTCTTTATCCAAAGTAACTTTTGAATCCCTTAATAACAAGTATATTTTGAAAAAAATTCTGAGATAAAGTGGGTTAAAAAATCATAAAAGCATGTATTCCCTTAGTAGCCACATCAAAACCTACAGTTCCTAGGCCTTACATATATTTTGGTTTTTACCTAATTTGTATAGATTGTCTGTTAAGTTGGCTCAGAATGGACTTTGAATTTGAGAATGATTTCCAAATTCTATTGTTTTCAAGTATAAAGCTTGTTTGCTTTGCTCAGTAAAATGTGGCTTCGTTCAGATGGAAAGTATAGCCAGTCCGGAGGACTATGCGTGGTTTTTTAGTATTTCTGCTTAGGATCACCAGACACCATCAGCAGTTCTACGTGAAATCTTTTCATCATGAACTGCACATTACTAAGTATCCTGTGTGAGCAAAAGTCAGTTTTCATTAGCTGCATGATTATGGTGAATGACAGCAACAGAAATATTTGTTTGGCCTCAATGCATTTTAAATGCAGTCTTAGAAGTCTATTTCCAGAACAATGTTACTGAACTAATTGGGAAACAACATATACTTCAAGAAGTTCTTGAAAGTTTCCAGATGTGGATCACTTATATTTGTCAATTAAAATAAGGAAATTCATAAGACTTCTAGTACACAAAGCCTTTGAAAATAAATTCTAAGATTACAGCAATTTGGAGGGGTTACTGCAGCACGGAACGAGTTTGGTTGCAGAGTTTCCTGTGTCGTGAATCTTAATGCAGATTTAACCTATGGCATACCAGACATGCTGCCCTTCATCTGATAATATATTTGACCTCTTATCACTTTGCAGCCTATTGGTGCTTTGAACCCAAAGAGAGCAGTCTTCTATGCAGAACGGTATGAGACATGGGAAGATGATCAGACTCCACCTTATCACTACAACACCCACTACTCTACATCTACTTCTACACTGGCTTGGCTTGTTCGTATTGTAAGTATTTCTGGATCCTGGTGATAATTAAATCTTTATCTACAGCACCTCTTCTGTCACTAACTACTGATTCAATTTTTTTTTTTAAATGAAAGCACCTTTCTATCAAAATCTCGTTGTTCTTCCCTAGCTTAAAAACTTAGAAATTCTCTAGGTATACTGTACAGCACAATATTAATTTGTAGTGATCAGAGGATCCTTCCTACCCAAACAATCCGAAATAAATTTAAACACACAATTATGGTAGTATAAGGACATATACAATGAGAAAAATGCGTCTAAAACTAAATCCACCTGAAAAAAAAATCTCCAGACAATACAGAAATCTGATACTACTTATGTATTCATTTATTATTTTTGCCTAGGGACAGATGCATACAACATTAAAGAAAAGCACTTTGTAAAAAGAACATTAAATTGTCAAATTGAGAAGGGAATTATAGAACCAGTTCTATATTAAAGCAGCATAGAGTATTATTTTATGCAAATGAACTATGGTACTCAGTGAATTACTATCTCTACAGTTTTCAGAAATGTAAAACTATGGGTTCTAACTTCGAACTGCTGTGTCAGTTTTGGAAACCTCATGCTTAAATCTTATCACCAAAATCAGATCTAGGGAAGGGGACCAAACTTCAAAGATGGAATGAATCTGAATTCAGTTTACGTGTTATCACAATGATTTACAGAATAAAGAGCATTGATGAGAGACTGAAGGTTTTACAGAGAAATCTGAATTAAAGAAAAATTGAGTCATTTTGTAATTACTTAACTTCAAGTATACCCTGCCAATAAAAATCTGTTGCATAAGGTATATTCTAAGCATGTTTTGCACCCAACAAAGCAAAACAGAGCCCCACAAAGCTTGATATCTGAGATTTCACTCGTCTAAGCTTCCACTAGATATGTCCTTTTTTTTCTGCTCAGAAGGGAAGAATTCATGTGTCTGTGAGTTCAGGATATGCTTCTTAAACCATGGGAAACTAAAGTGTTGTTTACACTTCTATGTGGGGTGATCACTGTATTCCTTTATAAATGTTGCTAAATTATCCATGTACTGTGAATACATTTTATGGCACACATGTGCTTATTTGTTGCCTTAAAGTATATTAAAAGCAGTAGTTTTATTTGTATGTTTATCTATTAATTTTGGCTGCTATTCAACAAAAGATTCTCTTTTGCTAGGCAGCAAATTCTTGGACCTGAAAGTCTGCTTACAGGCTGAAGGTACAACACACCAAGGAGTATTCATTTCCTGTATAGGCTAATGCAATGTCATTTTTACTACTGTTGTTTATGTAATACTGTAGATGTTCTTGCTCTCTTTCTCTTCTGACCTAAAAGAGCAAGAGAACAAGGTCTCTGTCTTGATGGCCTTGCAGTACGGACCTGACAAATTATGTTTGTTAGAGCAAACAATATGTGTGAGAATAAAAAGCAGAAAAGGAAAACTAGTGCTTTCCAGAGAAGAGAATGCAGATGGAAAGAAGGTGAAAACAAAAGAGAACTTAAATACAGGGTCACACCTGTGTAGGTACTTTAAAGATTATTTAAATATGATTGACCAACAAAGAAAACCAATCTCTAATGGGAGTAGACAACAGAAGTGAAGAAGACAGATGCAGGGAAAGTTTGAAAAGGAAAAAAAAGAAAATAATATGATGAGTCTGGATAAGGCTGCATATGAAAACCCAAAATAAATATTTGAAAATAAATGTGCGTAGAGGGAAAAAGAGATTTTTTGCTACAAAATAAAGGATAAAAAATCCTAAGGGCTTGTGCCAGTGAAGTTGGTAGATAAGGTTAGGTCAGATTTCTGAGGGTTAAAGTAGTATTTCATGCCTCTGAATTTCTTAAACTAGTGCTTTGGTAAAAGTTTATGATGAAGACTGTGTAAGAAAAGGTAAATTACAGTCTAGTCCAGGAAGAGGACTGGACATTAAGATATGCAGAGATTCAGCCAGAAAAATGTTATCAATATTTTAAGAGATTGGAGAAGATTCATGGGAATGATGTGTTACAGTAGAGCTTTTGGTAGAAAGTGTCAACAAACTGAGGGTGAAAGAGAGGCAAGGAATCTAAAATCGTGGGAGAAGACTCATTACATCAAAGAATAAAAGAAATGGGAAAGCAAAAACAGGGAAATTAGGTGAAAATAAGCAAGCAAAGAAAAAAAAGCTATGACAAAAAGTAAACTGAGAATGAGATAGCCTAGATAGAGGCAGAACAAAACAATATAGAGTAACGGGGATCCAAGGGGAGAAACTGCCTGCCTAGACCTTAGAATTGGAGGAAACAGTATTTGCAGTAGGAAAGGAAGTTTCAGCCACTCTGAAGTTTATATATATAGAGAGAATTGTGTAATTGCCACAAAACCTTAAAAATCATCTTGCTTTTTGGCTTGACAGATGCAATCTGGTTTTTGTCAGTTCTCTTCAAAACATTGCTTTTAATATCATATTTCTGAATCAATTCTGTGATAATCTGCTCCCTACTGCCTCATATTTCCCTCTGTTCCTTTCCTTTGTCTTATGTATTGTGGTGGGTGTGCTCTGCCTCCACATCAGGTGCTCACCAAAGACATTCTGTTACTCCTCTGCTCAGCTGGGCAGGATAGAGAAAATATAAGGAAAGGCTTGTGGGTTGAGATAAGAACAAGGAGAGGTCACTCACCAGTCACCATCACAGGCAAAACAGACTTGACTTGGGGAAATTAGTTTAAATTATTACCAATCAAATCAGAGTAGGATAACGAGAAAATAAGGTCAAATCTTAAAAACACCTTCAGCACCCCCCTTTGGGCTTAACTCCCAAATTCTCGCTCTCCTTTCCCCTCCTTCACGCAGGGGATGGGAAATGGGGGCTGTGGTCAGTTCATCACACATTGTCTCTGCTGCTCCTTCCTCCTCAGGGGGAGGACTCCTCACACCCTTCCCCTGCCCCAGCGTGGGGTCCCTCCAACAGGAGACAGTCCTCTATGAACTTCTCCAAAGTGAGTCCTTCCTTCAGGCTGCAGTTCTTCATGAACTGCTCCAGTGTGGGTCCCTTCCATGGAGTGCAGTCCTTCAGGATCAGACTGCTCCAGTGGGGTCCGCTGTGCAGTCACAAGTCCTGCCAGGAGCCTGCTCCTGCACAAGCTTCTCAGGGGGTCACAACCTCCCTCAGGCATCCACCTGCTCTGGTGTGGAGTCCTCCAGGGGCTGCAGGTGGATCTCATGGTGGATCCCCATGGGCTGCAGGAGGACAGCCTGCTTCCCCATGGACTTCAACACAGGCTTGCAGAAGAATCTCTGCTCTGACACCGGGAGCACTCCCTCCCTCTCCTCCTGCACTGACCTTGGTGTCTGCAGAAGTGCTTTCTCTCACATAGTTCTCTATACAGTGTTGTTCTTCTGCAGATTTTCCCCTGACCCTTCTTAAGTGTGTTATCCTAGAGGCACTACAACTATAACTGACAGGCTCAGCCTTGGCCGGCGATGGTTCTGTCTTGGAGCTGGCTGGCATTGGCTCTGTTGGACCTGTTGGAAGCTCCTGGCACCTTCTATCAGAAGCCACTGCTGTAGCCCCGCCACTACCAAAACTTTGACACACAAACCCAATACACATATCAGGCTATTTTTTTAAAAGACACTTGTATGCCTTAACATCAGTTCTGTCCTGCGTAATTGATTTTGATATCATCAATCTCTGCCTCTGTTTTGTCACTAATAAATTTTTCACTGGTAGTACAGTTTTCTCTCAAGTTCTTTTGTATGCTAAGAGTGTCCAGTAAAAATCCATCTTTAAAACTGACATATTCATTATGTTCTCAAAAAATCAACAATGGCTTAAGCATATATTTTGAAGCTACTGGTAACTACAGCAAATACAAAAATGTTGTTATTAATTGCTGTTCTTCTGCCTTTCATTGCACTTAATAGAATAGGGTGTACTGCTTAATTGATGCTATGAGCTACAAGTACATCTAAAAAGATTCTGTTTCTGTTTTCTGTGAGTTAGTTCTGCAAGTTCTTTCTCTTCTGTGGAACACTAGGCAGTTTCAGGATAAGCAATGGCTGTACCTCAGCAGGCCGTATGTGATGATTGTGGTCCCTTTTGAAGATTATGCAGCTGATGTTGAATCTCTCACAAAGCAAGATAATTCATGCACCCTCTTTCTCTGCAGCCCCCTTGCCATGTGTTCAAGCACACACTCATATGTGAAGTGAAATTGTAATTCTTAATTTTCCTGAACGTGTCTATTTAAGCTATTCCATTGTACATTTTAGACCACTACATCGTGCTAGAATTCTGAAAGGACAGGCAACAATCTTCTAACTACCTTTATAAGGCATGAACTGAGTCACAGCCTAGAAATACCTAGTCCTATAATTACAAGTGAATCCTGCATGATCTCCAGAAACAGGTTTATATCCAAAATCAGCTCTTTCTTGAAAGTGATCAGCTTGCTTTCAAAGTTGAAGAGTACATTAAAGATTAGATAGCTACTTTACAGAGATAAATGATGAATATGAAAGTCTACCATATTGTTCTGACAGGTTAATAATAATGCTAAAAACCAACACACAACAATTATTTACATAATATTGCCTTTCCCTCCTTTCAGGTGTTACTGAAATCAAACCATGATTGAACATTTTTGCACATTACACATGTTTACATCTAAATCCAAGAAATTCTACTTATTCTGTAGGAGCTAACATCACCCACAAGTTTGCTCCAGCAAATAGAATGAAAAGTATTTTAGAAAGGGGTGCATTATTCTGTTGACATAGTTCAATTTTTCTGTAAATGAAATTGAATATTCATAGTTTATGGCTAGGTGACCTTACCACCTGGTTCAAGAGACATTTTCTTCATGTGCATTTCCGTCTGGAGCAATGAATATTTAAGTTGCAGAAGGCAGAATAATCTAAACCAATGATTGCACTTGATTTAAACCAAGAATGCTACATCAAAATGCCATATATTCCAGTGACTTGACCTGAGAAGTAGACGGAAGGAAAAAGAAAGGTAGAAGAATGAATTCTGACTTGAATCATGTAGAATGTAAATCAACATTGATTCCAGATTTTTAGGTGAAATAGGATAGAGTTATGGTACAATTGGATGCTCTTAGTAGTTGCTGTAGAAGAAGTTACATTTGTGTGAAACAGTTGCATCTTTATTGAAACAGAGATCAGTATTAGGGAGGATGATTCTCCAACATGGTAGTCAGGATGTTTGTAGAGAATAATTGTTTTCCAGTTTCTGTTGCAATGACTAAGTATTTGTACAAGATAGAAGAAATTCTGGATTTATTATAAGTCAGGTCTGATTGAACTAAAACCAGTTTTTAGTGGGATTCAAAGGTGAGAAGTCTCGGAAGTCTTCTGGTAAACAGAATTGAATCTGAGTCTTCTTTTTGGCAGATTTGAGCAGGACAGTCATAGATATATCAGACAAGAGGTCTACATCACTCTGTCAAATCTCTTTCTTTCTCCTCTTACAAATGGCTGAAAAGACATTTTTGTTTGACATAGGATGTCTTAGAATGAACACATCCCTTCCTTCTCCCTCCCCTACTCCCACCATAAATGATTCAAATGAGTCTGAGCACTGTTAAAAGGGAATGGAGGGAGAGAAGTGCTGTTGAACTGAAAAATTCCTTTTTCTCAAAGCTCAAGCTTGTATTCAATGTAATCAAGTACCCCTCAAATTTCTCTTCTTGTTGGCAGTGAACAAGACATAAATTTTATTCAGAATATTTGAACGAGTGAGATGGAGTTATAATGAAAACATTGTGCAGCTTTATAGGTTTCATAGCAACAAAACCTTTACATGAAATGACAGTAATCGGTATCATAGAATAACAGTATTTAAATGAGTATATTGAATACAGATATGAATTATATTTATATAATATAAGCACTTGACTTCTCAGAGAATAAAAATTACCTTAAAATTATGTGAGAGGTCTGAGATAAAGCCAGTGAAAGCTCTGAATTTCTGCTATGGATTAAAAATCCAAAAAGATAGGCACAAGAGGCCATAGCAGGATAGCATAATAGGGCACCCTGTAGTGCTCAACTGCTAAAAGTTTAATCCTCGATTATGAATTTTATTGCTTTTGTGTATTTGTCTCAGATGCTTAAAATAATGTTGTCATAGAAGTTTGGATTAATATTTTTACATAATTTATTGTAATTACATCATTTTTCTGGTTTCCGCTTTTTTTAAATCCATCAACTGCTTCTGATTTCAGAACCTTAGCAATGATCCACAGTCGGCTCCACAATAATATTCACAAAAATTACATGTATCTTATAAAGAAAAAAAATGATAGATAGGAGCTGGTAGAAGACTGAATTATTTGCACACAAATCAACAACATATAATGTTTTCCAGTATGGACAAACTAGCAAAAATAGCATAATTGCTATTGCAAATATATGCAGATAATTTGGAGGAGGAATTCAGTTAAAACCAAGTTAATTGTAATATTAAAAACCTGTAAATTTAATGTTAAAATTATAATATTAATAGAATTTTAGGGTAAATTAGAATAATCTAATTCCTGTGTATATTGTTTTCCATTTCATAGTTCTGGGTCTGAAGCATACACATTTTCATTTATATTTTACATGAAGTTCACTATATGGAGCACTGTAAAATCTGAATAGATAAAAACTCAATTTATTTTCTTTCAATATTTCACTCCATGGTGATAGTTTATACTACTCACCTAGTTGAGCTACCGTTAAATTTTAATATTCTGTTTAAATTATAAAACTCTTCCTCACCACAGGCTTTCAATATTCACAAGTACAAACAAAGTCATTGTTTGCAATGGGATTTGGGGTTCTCCAATAAGAAATTATACTGTGATGATTTTGTATTAAATTCAATTATTTTAATTAATTATTTAACACGTATTAGGATTTTCTGATTGGAATAAGTGCACTGATGAAGTTATATTTATGAGTTATGAAGTTATAAATATTTAATATTTATATTCTTTTGAATCTGTACTTTAAAAACAAATTCCCAATGTTTTAAGAGGAAAAAAATATGAATAAAAACCTCAACCATTTAATTAGCAGTAGAATGTCTTGCATTATTATAATGAAATCAATTCCATATTTGCACCAATAGACATTGGAAGTTAAGAAGAAGAAATCTTTTTTCAAATATAAATAATTCCCTTAAGCTACTTAAAAGTTACTGACATACTATGATGTCAATAAGAGAGTTATCCCATTGCTTTTCTTTTAGAGAAAAAAATGTAGAGGTCTTTCTTCTTTGAAAGAAAGTAGCCTGTGTTGACTGTTTGGTAATTGGGAGAACAACTGAAGATAGAGAAAAGTACAGTAAAGATACAGAAACAGTAGAGATAGAGAGCAGATAGGAGTAAAGATAGGAGTAAAGATAGAGAAACAATGGTCTCCAGAAGTCTGAATTCCCTTTTTTATTTTCCTCTTCCTTTTGGATCTTTTCAGTACCTTTGCATCCATGCTTTCCTTACGTACGTTTTAGTTGCTCTTAAATGCTACGTAAACATGAATTACTTCAATCCTTTTTAATCTCGAGTAATTTACACACAATAGGTATAATGTGGCATAATTTCTTCATAAATTCTTTATTAATGGAGGAGTTCTCTGCCTTCCTCAAAAGTTTCAGAAAACAGAGAATATATAGAATAAAATTCAAATAATAGATGAATAATAGTGTAATAACAATTGTGATCTGCTGATTATGAACTGTTTTGGTTAACAAAATTTCCGCATGATAAGGATATGCAAGGAAGTAAATTTGGGTGTGAATTTGATAAAAGGGACCCTGTTTAAAACATTCCCCATGAGACTTTGGCAAAGAGAAAGAAGCAACTTCCATCTATGTAGACATATTGCTAAATATATAGTTGAATAAGAGAGCTAATGGAGTGGTACTGAAAAACCAGGGAGCTGGCAGTGATCTCAGTATTCAGGTCAAATAAAGATTTGGTCCTCTATTAACTCCTTCCCTGCAGTGGAATGTGGGAACATGACAATGGGTTATCCAGACTGTCTAAGACTTGAGCTCTTCCTCCCCAGAAGTTAGGAGTTGTTTCCATTTAGTAAGTAATGGGATCATGGTTTCAGATAGAATTAGCAAAACTAGAGACTCTAAATATTTAATCTCTCTCTGCCCCAAAGTAATGATGAAGCTGTAACCATAGCCTGCCTCATAATGGCCGTAGAGCTGTTCTGCTTACCATGAGGCAAAGTGGAAAATACTGAGGTCCTTTCCATTAAATGAAAAGGAAAATTAAGAGAGGGGATTTTTTAAAGATTTTATTTTGACATACCAACATAGAAGGGGTAAACAAAGCACAGTTATATAAATAACACAGAGTGTGTTTATGGTGGTTGCAATGAAGTAGGAAGTCATTGTGAACTGGATCTAAGGTACATATGTCTGCTACTGATGGGTAATTAGTCTTATGGAAAAGAACTCAAAACGTGTGTGTGCAAAATGTTTTAGTGCCAATAAATGTATTCAGATGTTCAGTGCAGATATCCATGCATACATATAATTATGAGGTGCCATGTTTTTCTTTAATTCTGCCTTTATGAAGCATTTTGATCTGCAAAAGGCATTTGGAATTTGACAGAAACCTACTGCATGATTCCTTGTACTGTTTTCTTAATCTGTCTTAATTTCATTAACTACAGGAGCCCTTTACAACATTCTTTCTAAATGCAAATGACGGCAAGTTTGACCACCCAGATCGAACCTTCTCTTCAGTAGCCAGGTCCTGGAGGAACAGTCAAAGAGATACCTCAGATGTGAAGGTAATACATATATATCAAATAAATAGATAAATGTGCATTTTCATTTATAGTATTTTGTTTTATGTAAGGATAAAGAGAATATATATTTATATTTATTTTATATTTATATATTTTAATTTCTTTATATTTAATATACTAGGTACAGTGTAAATAAATATATGTTACTAAAGTTTATTGTTCTAACAGAAACAATCAAAGATGCTTTGAAGCTGAGTGGACAAAAGGTGTTTTGTTTTTAGAGAAACACAACCTAACTGATTTAATTTAGATCAGATAATCAGGAGATGGAGAAAAGCCCAATAAATTGTTCTTTCCTGCTGTTAACTCAATATTTGGCCCACTCCATAAAACACAGCAGGAATTGGATTTGACCTTAAAGTGTCATATTGTTATAGCTTGCCTAGCTCTGGGTTTGCATTGCCTGGGGCAATTAATAAAGCATTAATGACAAGACCCATTTAAAATGTTGGCTTTTCTGTACAGCTTTAGCTTTTACTTGAAAGTGCCTGGGGATATTATGCAACAATACACATTAGATTAAAACAACTTCTACACGATATACAGAAACAGCCAGAGAGCAGGATGATTTTACTGTTGTTATTCCTTACCTATTGTTAAATACAAAGGGCTATTGTTCATATACATGAAACCTTATCAGAAAGAACCCCAAATCTAGTAATATTTTGAATAATATGGTCCTTTCTCGAGTCTCATTTTCTAGTAATAAGGTAGGCAAAGGCTACACTATACCTCAAATTGCTCTTTTTTAAAAAAAACTTTTTTTGCAGTGAATATGTTTCTCTTCTATTTTTATACTGCCACTTATACTAGGAAATTATGAAGTCAAGGTCATACTGCCATTATATTTTTTGCTTATCTTGCCAAAAAACCCAAAACAAACCCCAAAAAAGTAAATTTGTTGATTTATTTTGTGCCGGAGCTCATGTTTCCATAAATATTCTAACAGTTTCAGAAGTGTATGTGGATAAACCATGTTGTTATTATTCAGTTACTAGTTAGAATAACTAATTGTAAATTGTGTGACCATCTCAACATATGGGAGAAAATGCTTTTTAAAGAAAAGAAATCAACCTGGACCTCCTACAACCTATTTCATATCTATTCATGTTCCTCTGGAATTCATAATATTTTAAGTGCTATCACTGTTACCTTTTTAAGAAAAACAAAGGAAATTTCCTAATTTGTAAGGAATTTGAGGTAATATCTACTGTATTTGCTATATGTTCAAAGTGCTGACATTTTGATTTTTCCTTTTCAATGAAATCTGGTTTTCCTGGAATTCCACTAGAATATCTGGGAAAGTGACTTCCTAGGAGTGAGGCTCAAACAAAAGATAAGAGCCTTAAACTGAGGAATAAGGAAAGACAGTTGGAAGTGACTGTAATCTTCTTGTCTGGCTTTAGTACACAGGAGGAGAGCAGTTAAATACATCAAGGCATTGCAAAAGATAAAGGAAAATCTGAGGACAGACAGAGAGATGGTATTCAACTAGAGTATATAATTAGTGAGAGGATTGTTCCTAAACTAGCAACCAAGTGAGTTATTAGTAAAGCAAAGAACTTAAATGTCTGTATGAAAATACCAGCAGCCTTGTGAACCAAGTAGGGTAATTTAAACTCCTGCTACCAGCTATTGCAAGGGTGAAGGAATTATGGATGGATAAGAGCTGCATTGCAAAATGTATTTGTATTAAAAAAACAGATACCTTCAGAAAAGGAAGGCAAAAGGTGAAGTGAGGTAGCTATGTACTTTAATGTCGCTGAATTTAAAAAAGGGATTTGGGGATAACGGGTAAAATAGTAATAATTAAGGGTCAGAGCTGCACTGGGGCGAAAGATTGTAAAACAATGTGTTCCAGAATACATTTGGCAGTCTATTATAGAGCCCCAGAGTCAAATTTAGATATATATACATTTCTGTTACTCAGTTAGAAAGAGAAATACTACTTGGAGCTACGTCATTGCAGAAAATCTAATATGGAAGGCACACAGGAGGTGTATTAGCCAATAAATGTTTTCCCCATGTTTTCTCTGACCTGTCTGTTCATGGATACTGTAGGGATTAAAGATGCTGTTTAAAATACATGTTTATTAATTAATGAAGATATAGGGAAGATGGGTTTAGAAATTAACCTTGAGTTGATTTGAGTTGATTCAGCTTAACATAAAAATAGATAAACAAAAGCAGATTCAAAAAAATGAGCTGAATCTTTAAGTGATGCTAAAACAAATAGAAAGCATTAATAAGCTAAGTAAAAAAAAAAAAAGTAAAAAAATAAAAACAGGTAGAAATTAGAAGAGATTTAATACCAACATTCAATGTATTGCATCATCTGTTAAGTCCACTGGGGTACACTTCAGTAGCCTAAGCAATATATGTCAATGCATTGCTGTTTTATCTTCAGTTTAACAAGGAAACTGTAAGATCAACGATGACGGAAAGCTTATCATAAGACTGAAGCTTTATCCTTAGATTATAGCAACTAGAATATCTTATGGTATCTAATTTCCACCCAATTCCATTCATTCAGAGCTGTTATGTTCTTGGAGAACACAAGTTATTTTCCTTTTCCTTGTCCAATTTTTAGTATGTATTCATGCTGGATAAAGCAAATGCTTAGTGCTTTCTTTGCTGGGAACCAGCTAGTGGAAGTATGTACCCAAACTGAAGAGAGCCGTAAGAAGAGCAGCAGATATGTTTAAGGAGTTGGATACAGGTAGAAAAAAATGTGTGTTTGTGTGGGGTAATTAATGTCTAAGAGTGAAGATATCTGAATGCTATGAGATATGCAAACATATGAAAGGGAGAAGGAAGAATTGTTTGTCAAGGAACAAAAGAGGTAAACCTCAGAGGACAGGGATCAGAGTGGAAAAATGCTTACCCAAGCAACAGAATATGAAAAGTTAAAGTGAAATTGAGTATTCTTTGATTTTGAATATCCTCACAAGGGGAAGTAGTAAACCCCGTATTTCCAAAGTTTCTTTTGTAAGTAGACTGGCAAGGCACTGGAAAAGAATCAGGGACAATCATGAATTGGCAAGAGAATGTGTTAGTTGACCCTTTAGGCCCTTTCCATTTGCAGAATCTGTGTTTCTTAGCGATAAATCAAGAATGAGTATAGCAGCTAATTGTTGCTGTTGTTTGTTGCTTAAGATCTTAATGAACTACATTTCTCAATGCCATGACATCAGGGCCAACTTTTCCCTGAGGCCTTGAAGTTCATTCTGCAAAAGGATAGGAAACCGAACTGTTATTACTAATACAAATACCTCATTTTTTCAGATTGTTGTGCTACTGCTTGGAATGCCTTACAGTCTTTTCAAACATTTTAATCAAGTTCTCAGGGACTTTAAAAGCAGTGAGGTTTGGGGAACCACCAAGCAATCCCCTCAAAATCTCTACTTATTTTTGCCACTCTCCTGAGAGCAACTTCCACTGTCTTGCACAACAGAAGAGCTTCAACTCTGGCAGTAGGAATCATTCAAAAAGTCGTGGTCAGCAGTCTGGAAACTTTCAATATTCTTCAGGAGTCCTGCGAGAAAGTAGAGAGTGTGCAAAAGAGAAGGCATGCTCTCTGTTAAAAGTTTTGGCATATTTGTGTAGCTTCTTTTGGCTCTGCATGCAGTTATAAATGCGGGAAGAGGGTTGGCAATGTGGATTCCCATGTGATATACGTGCTGCAAATTGTTTTCCCATCCTAAAGGTTTTTTGAGTCTTTATAGTAAATATTTAGTACATGGAATACAGGCTATCCATCAAAGTTGCACACTTTGAAAACTGTTCAGACTAGCAAGTGTTCATTATTCATGTATTCCTTATCATACATTTGAAATTCATCTGAGCTGCTTTAAGTACATTAATCTCTGATCTTACTAACCTCATTAATTACTGTGGCACAGGTTATGAAATAATTTTAAAACAGTGTGTGGGATTAATCTGACATTCCTCATCGCTGTGCATTGTAAGTTGGCCACAATTTTTGCCTTCAAGTACTGTATTAAATAATCATATGAATTGCCTTAATTCTTTATTAGCAAGGTCTAATCTAAAAAATATTTTTGAAATTAATTTTTTTAGGAAAGTAAAATCTTGTGGTCTTTTTCATCAGCTTTTGTTTAAGAAAGAGGAATATGAGTCACTTTATCCTCAAGTGCTTAAGTCAGTGCTGAAGTAGATCCATTTTAACAAGTAAATTGAGATTTTTTTTAAGCACTGCAGACACTTTCCACAACAGAGTTCTTTTGCAGCCTTGATATAGTTTAAAAATGCATTCAAACCACTATTGCAAAATTCTACATTAAAATTTAAAAACCAAATACCTGAAATTTACAAAAGAATATATATCTTTCTAGGAAGCTGTAATTCTGTGGGTCCGGCTCCTTTTCTCACATGCATGTGTCCTCTCTGACATTCTCTCTCTCTGTTTTTCTCCATTTCTCCTCCCTCCTTCCCTCTCTACCTCTGTGTAGTCTCCTCTGGAACTAAATTATTTTACACTGAGCTAATGAAAACAGGGCTGTGGCAGTAGTTTGATCAGCCTGAAAACCCAGCTGTAATTCTGGCACCTTGAATTGTGGCAGAATTTAGACCACTTTTGAAAAATGGTAGTGTATGATAGATTATTGCCCAATGGATGATTAAAGATATACTTAGACCATTTTGTTCCTTTCACTTGGGCTGTTTTGGTTCGTTTTCAAAGAAACTTGTTCACCTACAGTGGACGAAACAGAATTAATACGATATGTGCTATGTTAGAGTGCTAACACGCAAGGGAGAACCTGGATAACAGAGTTTATTTTATTGTGTCTCCCTTTATCAACATCGACCTTCTCTCAAGATAATCAGTACAAGCTGGAGGAAGAATGAACGTTCACGGGGTGACCTTTGAGGAAGCAAGTCACCCGGAAATGACCATAACTTGGCCAGTCAGTTCTCACATTTTTTCCTTTCCACCTCCCCCTTGCTGCAGTTTTTGGTAATATTGACTTCCCCAGAGCCTCCTGTTAAGGCACTAATCTTTCTTAATGCCTCTCAAACTTGTTATATTACTTTTTGAGTAGTCTGTTTAGAAGTTAGAAAGGTAGCTCTGACAAAATGTCATTAAGGTGCCTTAGTGTGAATTAATGCTTAATGGAGGTACTCATGACTGACTCATTGACCCAGTACTAGACTCTTGTGGAATTAATGGATGCCAGGGGATCAACCTTTTGGAAGGAAAAGAAAGAAAGAAGGAAAAAGAAATGGCAGCTTTAAAAGCTTGAAGTGAATTATATTAGAAAAGTGAAAACGTCTGGGTTGGATTTTATTTCATTGAGAGGCCATAAAATGGTATATACCCTTAGCAAAACATATTAAGCAGAAACGTCAGATTTGATGCAAGTGGTGTACAATTATGATAGTGTTAATAGTGGTCCTCTATCACCTGAAGACATATTTTTAAAGTTTAATTTCTCAGCAGTTTGGATTTGTCACAGGCTTGTAAATTAGAAAATGCATTTGGGGGATGTTTTCTTATATGAGGACACAAGGCATATAACACTGTTAACTATACCTTGGGGTTTTAGTATCGCTATTAAAATAAACTAGATATCACATTTACAGACAAGAAATGTCTGTTATAATATTCATTTTACTTTTTTTTTTCATCCATCAGTAGCTTTACTGCACCGTTCTTCATCTGAGAAAAGTCAAGCTTCTTGAGCTGTTTGAAAGGTAGCTATTAAATGATAGAAAGCTAACCTGTGTTATTAGAAGTGTGAATGAAAGGGGAGCAGAGGAGGTTACCAGTTTGTGAAATATCAAGGACAACTAAACAGAAAGTACTGCAAATAGATTTAGATCACTAGAATCCCTATTTTGATTAACTTTCTGAACCCTAGATATTTCTTGTGATAAGAAATTACCCATGTCAGGTTATGTATTCAGGAAGATTTATTCAGAACCTTTGATATGTTCTGGCAAGAGCAAAGAAAGCAAGCATTGGTTTTCTGATATACGTGCATTCCTTCATTTTATGTCTGCAAAATGATGTAACTTGTGGGGAAGTTCTTTTTTGGTGGAGGTTTTTTTAATATGTATTTTCCTTCATCTCTTGATTTGCACTGGATGGCACCATGTGTGTATGGTAGTAAGAAAATACTTTGAGGTTTGATTTTCATGAACATTGGTATCTTGAAACATAAACCTCTCGAAGTCACAGTAGCTTCAAATAAGCATTCCTTTGCATAGACCTGGCTTTACACTGACCTTTTACCACTAGTGCCACTGAAAGTGCAATAAGAGTTTTAAGAATTCTGTTATCAACTATTCAGTCAAGTGGAAAGCAGACTGGGAGACAGAAGGTCCTCTGTGGGCTATCCCTTGGTGTAAATATCATCCCTGAGATACATATTTGTCCTGCTAATTTTTGAGTATCCTTGTCCCTACCTTCAGGTGAATTTAACAATGACCCTTCTAAAGTATGAGGCTGGTGATCTGTGAAATGTATGTTGTCTGACAAATTACACTCTGTGCTAAAATGAATGAAAAATAGCAGATGCTGTCAGAAAAGTATGCAATCTCAATCTCTGATTGTAAGACTACAGACATTGATAAAAACATTTATTTTGGCTTCTGTCTGATGAGCATGTGATAAAATATAACAAGGCCAAAGTATATACAGGAGTAAATAAAGTTATACAGTATTTAGCAATAATTCTGCTAGCTAGTTTGGGGAGTTTAAAACAATATTTTGCACTTCTCTAACTAAAACTTAAGCAATGGAGCAAGACATCATTGTCCTTCATTTGGACTTTTAGGAGCTGAAAGGCTGTAGAGCTGGTAGAATAATGTTTTTCAAACATGTAATAAACTATGCAAAGAGAAAACAGTTTATTCACTGTATCTTGGATGGACTGATAGCTAGGACAAGGGAAATGGGCATAGATTGTGTAACGAAAGATTCAGGCTGGTTATTAGGCAAAACTTCCTCAGATGAAGAGCACTGAAGTCAGTTGATGGAAGGATTGTGGAGTTACTGTCACTCAAATTCTGGACAACAGGGTAGACAGATATCTTGCAGGATAGATGGTGAAGCTGAACCTCAACTGGAATGGAGGACTGGACAAGGTCACCTCCCTAAATGTGACTCTGAAGCTGTTATTTATTTGAGTAATATAGTGTTTCCTATCCATAACAGGAAAAGCACTAAAAGAGCTGGCTCTCTTTTGTCATAATCTTTATTAGAATATGAACTGGCACATATCCATTTGTGAAACAAAGAAAACCCAAACTCTAGCTGAGAAAAATATCTCTAGCCGTTGCTAATATAATATTTTTTCCTGCATTCTTGTGTTTTTTCTTGCAACGTTCAGTGGCTTCTTGGGCCCCAGTTGTCATCTTACCGTCTCTGCTGAGGTTTACTCCTGTCTTCTCCTTCCTTTTCCCAGCAACCTCTCCAGTTCCATCCTTGCTGCCTCACTGTCCTTGCTAATCCTTACTCTCTCTGCTTCTCCCAGCTTATACTTCTAGCAAAGCATGCTCAGGGGCCCTGGGGAAGGGAATATTCGCCTTTCCATCCCCAGCCAGCGCCTGACATTGGCATGAGATAGAAGAGACAGCTTCTTCAATTTTTCGCAGCAGAACAAAAGGTGGACACATAAAAACAAACTTTTCTATCACACTTATCTAGGTTATTTGTATTTTCTATGCTTCTAAGTACCTAAATACACATTTTGAAAATGCTTCCAAATGTTAACAAGTTCATACATACAGGGTGCCACAGGCTTTCATAACAGTTCTGTGCTTTAGTATATATTAATTCATTCTTTAGAAATGAGAAAGGGTGTATTTATCTGAGCTATTTTTAAGTGCTGTGGTTTCTTAGTCTAGTCAATAGTGGAGACAGCAAAATGACTAGAGGAATATCAAATGCTACCACAGAAAACTGAATGGTTAATGCAAAGTATGGGAAATATGTAAGTATCTGGGAAAGGTCACATGCGACATTGCTCATATTTCAAGAAAACATTCAATTCGTGCTAAATAGTACTCAAATAAGCAAAGAAAATTGTAGGCTGCACTAAAAATAACACTGAGAGAATGCTGAGACTATAACACAGTGTGTTTATTAATTTTTTAAAAATATTATATTTAGCTTTGTTACTTAGACTAAAAAAACAAACAGAAACCCGACAAACCACAAAAAAAACAACAACAGAAAACCTCTACAAAAATGAACAAAGAAACAAACAAAAAAAAACCACACCAAAAAACCTTACCAGGAGATGTGTAACTGAAATTATTAGAGTTCTAGAGAGAGTGTTATTTGAAGAGGATTTATAAGTCTGGCACTGGTTAGTTTCCAGAGCACAGGAATAA
This sequence comes from Cephalopterus ornatus, assembly GCA_013396775.1. Taxonomy (NCBI): domain Eukaryota; kingdom Metazoa; phylum Chordata; class Aves; order Passeriformes; family Cotingidae; genus Cephalopterus; species Cephalopterus ornatus. Next base: position 20,021 of record VZRE01000344.1, read on the forward strand.
GACAGTTTGAACTAAACATACACAACACAATAAATCTTACGAAGAAAGTTAATCACATACTTTTGTTTATTCTGTTTATGTTTTCTGCTATACCAGACAAGGGAACATTAAATTACACTGAAAGCAAAGAGCAACAAAGATAAAATTACTAAATGGAAATACCATTAAAATACTCAGTGACTTAAATCCCTTTGTTTCAAGATACTCCTGAAGCCAAAAGGTTGGTAGAATTGGTTAAACACTAGATGTGTCTCTGGGTAGCACAAATCTTTCAGGTATGCTAGGTGTAAAAGTCCACAATTACATGCTAGGACATTTAAAACTGAAAAAGGAAACTTGTCTTTGATGGAATCAAAACTTGTCTTTGATGGAATCAAAAGTCTTGCTTCCTGTGACATTCCAAGTTAGTATGCCACCATACTGAATAAAAATCAGTAATAATTATAATGCAGTGGTATGCGTTTCAAGGCTTTTACACAAAATAGAAACAAACTTTGCTTACTTTTTTCTGGAATAAATTGTGTTTCATTTGAATATTGAATTTTAATTTAATTTTGAATTTTTAATATTTCATAATTCTGAGATCCTTATGAATTTTTCCTTTTTTTTTTTTTTTTTTTTTTAGGGTAACGCTCTTAGTTTGTCAGTAATTTCTGTGGTAGCATATATTGGGTTGTGGCCTACTCTTAGTCCTGAGTTAGTAATAGTTTGTTGAACTCCTAAAAGATTACTGTATAGTTTTCTCCAACTGTGAGGATCATTCATTCTTTTTTGGGCTTCATTAGAGAAAACCAAAGGGCTTCCTCTGGAACCTGAGAGTTAGCGAATCCTGTTTGGGGAAAATGGGGTAAGACTGCTTTAAGAAATACCCTGAATAAATTAGAGGTGTATATAGTAAAACTTGTCAGGAAAATAATCTTTTTTTCTTCTAACTTTATAGAATATTCAGGATTATTTTTACTTTGGCTTTGCTCTAGCTACTGTTTTATTATTTACTGCATGTAGTAATTTCTTTTCTTTTTGCTTTTTGAAATTGCAGCTTGTTTCATAATGACCTATCCAAGTTCAGTGATGTCTCACTTGGTTAGTGTTTTACACTGGTTACATATTGATTGGCACTGTTTTTTAGTCTAACCTGAATTCAAACTGCAGTGTATTAAAATGATGTAAAGAAGCAATTAAATTGCCTCCCTAAACATACTTAAAATTGTAACAAATATGCCTTTTTTTTTTTTTTTTTTTACTTAATGAATTTGAAAGGACCATCTATGCCTTAACTTCTCTATTCTCTATGGAGTTGCAGATCAGATTTAATTAGATAAGTTTGTGTCTGCGGTGATTTTTTTTTCACTCTTCACATGTCTGCAGCCTTTGAAAGGACCATAGAGAGATTCAGGTTTCAGATGCTGTGTCATCAGTTTTGATCATGTTACACAACTGAAGGCCATAATGCTTTTAACAATGTAATTTGGTGAATTTAATCTATATCTGGATATTAGAAAAGAGATAGTGAGCTTTAAAGCTTTTCTGTTGTAATTGCAGTTCAATACTTACTGCTAAAATAATAGCAAAAAGTAGCAATATTTATTATGTCAAAATTAATTTCTGTTTAGCTGTTCTGGAAATTGGGGAAAACTTCACACCCTTACTTATCTGTAATGTATTATACTATGCAGGTGACCTTTGCTATGCAGTTATTGATATTTCACATTTTAAATATCATGTATATCTGTTTGAAGGGTATTTGTTGTATTGATATCTTTCTCTCCATGTATTTTTGAAGTTTTCTTAAAGTAGAAAAAATCATTCATCCTGAATTATTTTTCCTTGTATTACTGATCGAATTGCCACCTTTTCTTATGCAAGTAAAAAATATAGAGAAACTAAAATCAAGTCAGTGTTATATCGGCAACTTTTCACTTTTTAAATATTTTTGTTAAATAGTAATTAAAAAATCCAATGTATTTTCATATTGAAGGCTTGGCATACAGTTTCTTGTATCTGTTATTCTGAAGAGGTCTCCTTTATGATATGCATTCCTTTTCCAAAGTTGTGCTTTTTGTAAAAACAGGTATGGGGAAAACAAAGAGATTGAATATTTTGTTATGAGAAATAAGTTTGACTGTAAGTACAAGAAAACAGATTATAAAATTTCTTAAAACAAGTGCACAGAAGCTTAAACAAAACCATGAATTCCTTAATGTCTACTAGATACAAAAGAGCCTGATTCTAGGAGCACCATTTAGCGTCTCTATGTAAATGTGAAGTCTCATTGTGTGTTTTCTCCTTGCTAGGAGTTAATTCCAGAATTTTACTACCTACCAGAGATGTTTGTCAACAGTAATGGCTACAATCTAGGAATCAGGGAAGATGAAATTGTCGTGAATGATGTTGATCTCCCTCCATGGGCCAAGAAGCCTGAAGACTTCGTCCGTATCAACAGGATGGTAAGCTGTACTTTAGTTTAGCCTAAGTAAGGGGTTCTGTGTTTTAACAAGCTAACCTATTTCTGTTTTTCATCTCTTTGGGACTAGGTTTATAGAAATAAAGTAAAAAATGAAGGAGAATTTGAATTCTGTCTTGCTTGACAGAACGCTTTATTTTACAGTGGCTTTTCCTCCCATGTGCCCAAATTATGGAAAATTAAATTCAGTTATTTACTCTCTCATGAGAAGGCATCAGATGGGCATGAGCTGGAGAGTACAAGAGAGCCTAAAAAATTTATGTGTGTCCCTCCTCCCCACCTTCTACATTAAAAAAATAAAGGATTACTATAAATGCTGTTATCTTGCAAGACATCTTGTATTCCTCATTCATCTGAAGATATGCACTTCCTGTTCATCAGAGATGGTCTGGAAGTGTAGAAATGTGAACATAAGCCAACAACTGCAGTCTCTGAAGAAATTTTGCAAAGGAACTGATCTGATGTAAATTATTACAAGGCCTGCAGAATTTAAGCAGAAAGAATGTTTATGTTTTATATTTTTTCTTTAATTTGATAGATAATTATGTTATTATTGATAGAGTTAATATATATGTATGCTTTTATTAATTTTTACAAATAGCAAGATATATTCTGATGCTTTAGTCAGCAATAGTTCAATTTATGGTTCTGTTCTGGAAATAGTTCTTCCTTAAAATGCCTATTGCTTATCTTACTTATAGAGTCAGGACTATGATTTTGATAAGCTATGGTTTTCTATACAGCTGCAGAACTGTTTAGTTTATGCATTATTCCCCATAGTGCTTTTGTGGTAGCATTGTAAATCTAGTATTGGTTTGGTTTTAATTTTTTCTGGTCAATGTGGCAATTTAATTTGAAGAACTGTCTATTTAAAGAAAATTGTTCTGACAGAAAAAAAATAGCTCTATGAAGTTCAAAAGAATGGAAGAATATTATAAAAACAAACTTATTCCTAGATGTAGACAATTTAGAAGTATCCTCCATTTAAAAGAGTAAGTGGTTTGACATATGTACAACAGTCTCCTAAGGAAGTGATGTCAACCTCATCACTTGAGACACATGAAGCACAGCTATGAGAAATTATTCTGTCATTGACAGATTAGTCTATCATTGACAGGAAGAAGCTGAACAATGTTTCTTGGCTGATTTCTCTTATAGCTGCATATATTGTAAAATTATTTTTAAAATCAAATAATTGTCACAGCTGATGGAAAGAAATTCAAGTAGAATTTGACGAGCAAAGAAGGAGGTGTCCTCAAAGGATCACTAGAGTCCATTAGCATTCTCAAGTGTGGGATGTGCAATCACAGGTACGTGTCTCTGGAGTACCCGTGCTCCTGGGTTGTGTTTGTGGCTAGACCCAAAATGAGCCAAGAGGTAAGCACACTAAAGTTGACCTAGAGGTTCAGTTTTGACATCTGAAAGAACAGTAGTGTGATTCCTTAGTGGAAAAGGAGAAACAAGCTGCCACCTATTGGGGGATATAAATGAGAGATTCATGTTAAGGACTCATTTTCAGAAATTTTATAAAGAATGTTCCCTCTTGTATCTTAAATTGAGTTTTATTCATCTTTCCTTTCCACAAAGATGGAATGATTAACAGGAGGATAAGAGGCACTATGTGATAAGACATAACCTGAAGAAAAGCTTTAGCTTTAGTTTATTTCATTTCCCTTGTGCAATTTCTGCTTGGTTTTTTTTTTTGCACTGTTGAAGAAAACAGCTGCTTGCATGAATTTAGGGTACAATATTTAAGTCCCTTTAGGACTACACTACTTGATAGTTAGATAAGGACTGATTCCATACGTGTGTGAATCTGCTCAGACTGCCAGGAGACTGACAAACTGATGTTAAGATTAGAGTAGTATTATAATTACAGGTTTCAATTTTGAAATTGAGTGCTTTGCAGATTTCTAAAATCAAAAATTATCTCCCATATGTGTCAGACCCTTCCTGTACTGTTTTCCACCTCTTTCCCCACAGATGTGAACATCATACCATTATTATACAGTTTTGCTGGGAGACAGTTTCTTCATGGCCTTTATTCATCCCATCATCTTTTAGTAAGACCATGATCAGCAGTTAAAATTCAGTTCTATTCAAATGCATGCTATCTTCACATGAGAAGTCTGAGGAAGTTTCCAAATGATAACAAAGTTAGGAATTGCCTAGAAAACAGGAGAAAGAGACATAGATTTATTTGAATTAGATGCATAAAATACACTGAAAATCATCTTAGAAGGAAAGAATTAAAGATATTAAATAAGAAGCAGAGGTCTGGAAACAAAAATAGTACCAAAAATTGAGCAGTAGCAAGGTAAGAGTGACAATAAGTGGCAATTAGATTAGATAAAACTCTGTAATTCTCTGTTGACCAGAAATAAGTGTATTTTGATGCAGTCTATGGAGAATCATTGCATCACAGAGGATATAAACAGTTGTACCTATGGTTCTTTTGAGACTGCACCTGGAATATTGGATTCACATCTGAGTGACTAGAAAACAGAAGCATTCATATTTGGATGGAGTTCAGAGGATAAAAGCAAAGTGAATAACTTTGCGACTTCAAAGAGCATGATATATGCATAATATTTTACAAAGCTTATTATAAAAGAGCAAGTAGCTAAAGAAGGATAATCCCTTTCACGAAAATGTATTCACAAAAAATGCAGTAAGAAGTAATGGAATTACATTTTGAAAATGCAATAATTTGAATATGTAATAATTTTCTAGAAACACTTCTTAATGGAGGGGTTTGTTAACCATACAACAAACTGTCTTTTTGGTCACTAGAGTGGGACTGGTCAAAGGAACAAATATAAAGGGATTGGAAAGTTTGACATTTGCTACCCTAATGTCTGATTCCATTATTTGAACCGGATAGCAGATGTATTATGTTAGGTCATCCCCTGGCCAAGTTTGGCTGTTATACAAGAATCTATCTTGAGAAAAAAAAAAATAGCCTGGGTGTGATGCTGACGTGTAAAACACAGCAAGCTTGTGCAAGCCTGGAATTTCTACAGCAACTTAGCAAGCAAGTAGAGAACATGTTTACAGAAAACTGAGAAATATTTCAAGTAAATGTTATCCTGATCCCTGGTCTAATAAAATCAGCAGTAGTCATTTCACCTCAGTGGAAATGATCGTATGTGGTACTGCACAACATACAGTGGGATCTTGTTTTTCCTTAGTTGGCACTATTTCCTTGTGTTCATACACATTTTTTTGCTTGCCGCAGGCATATATAACGTGTAAATTTATGTGGGAGTAAGTAAAAATCCTTGTATACTACTTTCACATTTACGAATGTAAACATTTTCTTTAAATCACAGCAAGAATTCCAACATTTTGTTCTGAGACTTACCAAAGAAAGCAGAGAATAGCGTATAAAACATCAAGAGGCACAGTGTCATAAATCAATGTAATTTAACCAATTGGTTAACAAGCTTTACTAAAATTCTGTGCAAATTAATAAATGGCAGACAGGGGGTTTGAGTTGTATCATTTAATTGTTCAGCTGAGTGTTTTACGCTTCAACCTAAACACAGACATGAAAGTGGAAATGGTTTTCCATCAAAAGAGATTCCTTTAAACTTCTGAAAATTAGACTTATTCCAAAGACCAGAAAAGACACTCAATCAAGTTACTTTTAAGACCTATTACAGTAGCTTCTAAAACTCTCGGTGTATACATTAGGGATTTTTGTAGCAGTTTTATTTATCCATACAAAACTAGACTGATTACTATGGAGTTACTCATGAAACATTAATAAAGCACTATGTTCAATGCTAACACGATTATGGTCTGACCTCAGCGATGGTACAAAGGACAGAGGCAGAAAGTGTCCCTGATAACATTACCCTAATGCTGGGCTCATCAATCATAATCACCCAGTTTACCAGGGAAAAAAAAAGCCACGCATAAAACCTTCCACAGATGTGCATCTGTAGTCCTACTCAGCCTCTCAGTCCCCACAGACTCTGAGCAGTCTTGAGAGCCAGAAATAGAACAGATTCAGTCAGTAAGTCAAGCATGTTAAATCAAGGCAGGGAACACCACTGTGAAACACTGAAGCAGAGCTTTTATAATAAGCATTCTTTAGTTTTGAAACAAAAGATGTGAGATTGTATAATTCAAAGTTAATCACAATGATATTTTCATTATGGCTTATGCACATATTAAATTTCAAATTGCAGTGCTGAGTAAAATGCATTCACTATAAATTGTATTTTTGAGAGATTAAACGGTGTCCTGTTTTTGTTATACATATTTTGTTCCTATTACATAACTGTTACTAAGATTGAATTTTCTTTCAGTCTCTGAAATGATTTATTTGCACTCTTGTGCTGCCAGTTACATTTTTGTACAGTTCCCTGGCTATTCAGAAGCATGCATAGTATTTCATAATTAAAAAGCTTCTTGAATAGTCATTAGAAATGTCTAGTATGCAATCTCTTTGCTAGGAGGATCTGGAAGATTTATCTTTTCCTCCTCCCCATTCAGCAGCAGTTGACATTTCTTTTCTACCAGATAAGCAGTAGACAAGACTTGATATTACTTCCTCAGTAGTAGCTTTGATTTTATTTTTTGGATTGTCGAAGTTAGTTCTCAATGCAATTAAAACTTATTCAGGCAACAGGAGTTTCAATCTACTTTGGAAATAGCAATGATTTTTTGGTTTTGAACTTGCTATATTGCTGATGAATCCTATTTACATTTTGAAGATGCTTACATAAAGGATCGGTTTCTGTGCAGACATGCCTGAATAAGCTAAATCTGTAAAATGTACTCCTGTGTAACCTTTTTTAAAACATTACTTTGCTTAAATGAACATAATTAATTTCAGATACCAGTATTGCCTGGTTTATTGTATGAGGGAGGGAAGTCAAGGATTTTGCTTCGATAGTAAGTACAAGGAATGGTAAATGAGGTGGAGAAATATTGGGTGGAGAGGATCTGTATATGCAATGGCTGCAGAGGAGCACAGAGGTGAGGGGAGAGAAGAAAAACCCAGCTCACAGGCTGAAATGGCTGATGGTCTGTTATTGAGCAGATCTGTAAAGCCAAACGACCTCAGTGCAATTATAAGAAAATATTTTTAAATATACTAAAAATAATTTAATAGCAAGATTCAAGGGGTTTTTAGAGAGATAATGTATAGATATGGAAGGGAAGGAAGCAAGGCAGGAACTGCAGAAACAGGTGAGACAGGTGCAGCTGTGGTCCAGACAAGGAGCAGCATCAGAGCTTTCCACTTCTCTGGTGACGCAAAATACCTGGAGAGCACGAAATGTTGTGTTAGAAAGAGGTTGGAATAGCATATTTTGTAAATCCAGAACTTCTGACACTTTACAGAGCACATAGTGTACATTACAATAAAAACCACTGCCTCCTACTGGAATCTCTCTGAAAAATACTTATGACATCAAGTTAGGATGAAAAGAGGGATGGTGTGAAGCATTCATACTGCATAAAGGTCTGAAAGGAGATGCAGTGCTTGTTCACAGGAAGCAGTTACTTGGTTTATATTAACTTTTTTTAGTTTATACATAAACTTACTAATAACTATTTGTATTTTACAACACCTACGGATCAGATTTTCATCCTGTGGAACGTGGGTGCATGCACTTGCCTACAAATGCACAAACCCCACAAAGTATGTATACACTAGATGTGTAATAATGCTTGCAAATTACCTACTGGCAATAAAAATCACTTCACTGGAAACAGTAACATGAGAAACTCCTTCCTTAGAACAAAACCCGTGAAAAAATACTGACTGGAATGTTGCTATTTGAAAATGAAGCCTAATAACAGTTGTTCAAGCAAGTTCTATTTGAGAGTGCCTGAATAAAACTCTGTTTTCTGTACATTTTAATCATAATAGGAAACAAGCTGGATGTTAGCTCATTTCTGTTTAACAGTAAGGATCTTCAAAACCCATAAATAATATTACATCATTATATGTCATATTTATTATTGCTTTTTTAAAAAAATGTTTTCTTATATTTCATATTAAAAAGATGCTCAGAAAATTAAAACTCCAGAAATGTTCTATAACCAAAATGTTCTTGAAAGGTGCTGTTCTTTAGCCCCATCCTATTGTTGAGGATATTATTGTTATCTTTTTCTGTATGTTGTTCCTACCGTACCTACAAATTATTTTTTATACAGTAAATTCTCTCGTCCTATTCCCTACTGAGCAGTGCATATTCTTGAGAAACCAAACGATGTACTGTTGACAGTGAACAGCTCATAAATTTTCAGGAGGCACTTACATGGATGGGGAGCAGCCTGTGCATTAGAGCAAATTAGGGAGAGGATTCTGCAAGTATCGCATGAGTAGCGTTGCAGAGGTACTTGGAGAAACACCAGCAAACCAGGTCAGACCTGACATAAGAAGCTTTCTCCTGTCTAAAATTAAGGTTATAAAGTACAGATCAGGAGCCTTTTCCCTGAGGGCCAGTGGGACTTTGTAGCATTTTGGTGGCTTGTCCTTGAGTGCACCCTACCTATTGTTCATGCCCAGTGCCCTACCCCACAGGACACACCAACTGGGGGACCACGAACATCACACAGCACCCGACACAGCCTGCAGCTGGAGTCTGTGTGGTGCTAAGGCCCATGAAGAGTCATTCTGCTCCACGGCTTTGGCTCCTCTCTCAATCATCCACTCTGGTCTCTGCCCCAAATCCTGCACCACACCAGTCTTACGCCACACAGCTACTACCCCTTGCTACCATCAACATCCTCAGAGCCTCCTTGACAATAATTCTTCTGGCTGCCACTTTTGTCTGGAGTTCTGAAATTTATATTTCAAAATAATTAAATTCCCATGCTACAGACTTACTCAAAATTTTCTCAAGAAACTGAGGTTTTTCCCCAAGGAATTAAGGACTCCAAAGTTCTTTAGAGAACCATTAGACCTGTAAACAGTACAATAAATCTGTTTAAAGAATTGGAGACAAACACATGATATTCAGCTGCTAAAAAGTAACTCATTTAATAAGTTATTAAAGAACTATTAACCCGTGTAAAATAGAAGTTCTCCAAACGTGACAGGGTCAGCAAGACCTTCTCTGAAAGGACAAGCTGCTTAGTAAGGGCTCGTCATGCGAGTGGAAACTGCCTCAAGGAAATATAACATAGGTGTTCAACTCTCCTAGCTCTTCTAACTTTAAAGGTCACAAAAAGTGTACCCCCCATCATGAGCAAGACTGACAAACTGATGGTAATGGACAAGGTACTCAACATTTTTTTTGCCTCAATCTTCAATCGCAACCTCTCTTTCCACACCTCTCAAGTGACTGGACTGCAAGATGGGGACTGGAGGAGCAAAGTCTCTCCCACTGTAAGAGAAGATCGGTTTTATGGCCACCTAAAGAACTTAAACATACTAGAAGTCTACAGCACCTGATGAGTTGCATCTCAGAGTCCTTAGGGAACTGACTGATGTAACTGTCAAGCCACTGTCCATGAAATGTCATGGCAGTCAGGTGGTCTCTGGTGACTGGAAAAAGGGAAACATTCCACCCATTTTTAAAAAAAGTAGAAAGTAGGACTCTGGGAACTATTTACCTGTGAGCCTCACCTCTGTGCCTGGGAAGCTCATGGAACACATCCTTCTAGAACCCATGCTAAGGCACATGGAGGTGATTTGAGACAGCCAGCATGGCTTCACCAAGGGTAGGTCCTGCCTGACCAACTAGTGGCCTTTTACAATGGAGTGACTACATCAGTGGACATGGGAAGGGCTACAGATGTCATCTGTCTGGATTTGTATAAAGCATTTGACATGGTCTCTCACAACATCCTTCTCTCTAAATTGGAGAAAGGTAGATTTGATGGGTGGACTGTTTGGTGGATAAGGAATTGGTTGGACAGTCACATCCAGAGAGTAATGGTCAACATGGCTGGAGAAGAGAAGGCTCCGAGGAGACCTTATTGTGACCTTTCAGTACTTAAAGGGACATATAAGAAAGATGTGGACAAAATTTTTAGCAGGACTGAGATAGGACAGGGGATAATGACTTGAAATGAAAAGAGGGTAGATTAAGAGCAGATATAAGGAAGAAGTTTTTCACAATGAGGATGGTGAAACACTAGAACAAGTTGCTCAGAGATGTGGTGAATGTCCCATCCCTGGAAACATTCAAGGTCAGGTGGGACAGGGCTCTGAGCAACTTGAATTAGTTGAAGATATCCCTGCTTGTTGCAAGGGGATTGGACTAGATGACCTTTTAAGGTCCCTTCCAACCCAAACTGTTCTACTGTTCTATGTTTCTGTGATTCTAACACCAGAGAATATGCTCATTCAACTCAAGCATTGATTTTTTGCAAATTTACTCTCCCACCCTTGAACAGTCAAAAGCTTTGCCATTTTCCTGAAATGCTCTCAATATTCTAGAAGCAACAAAGCTATTTTTTTACCAAAGGAAATGCCTAATAACTTTTTTTAATTACTTCTTAATAAATAAATAATAGATACAGATGGAAAGAAACTTTAAATATGCAGAATTCAGATGCTCAAGAGAATAGTTAGGCTGCTCACCGTGAGTTGATTTGAGATAGAAGCTGGAAAGATAACAGACTTTAAATCTTACATTTTTAAAAAGTTTTATTACATACAAAAGGAACATAAAAAATTAACCACTTAAAAGTAAGGAAATGCTCCATTTGTGGTGACTGTGGCATACTTAATTTTATCCTTGCATGCTAGCATCCTGCACTCGAAATGAGGTAAAAGTCAAAAGAAAAAGATTGTATAGGATGATGTAGTTGCTGACTGTATCATGTTGTACACACACAATGTAACATAATTAGGACTTGGCATTTTTTAATTATTTATTGGGAGTCATTCTTTGAAACCAAATAGTATTAGTTTAATAGTATTTAGTATCAAGCAAAATTAATGCTATTTAAATAATATTACTCACAATATGCATGTGATGACCTCTGATTTTGAAAAAGAAAAAACAAAACTTTATATGGTTGTCTGCAACATTTCTTTCAAGTTTTTTACAATATGTTGAACTTAAGCCCTTGAAAACTGAACTACATGTCAGCTTTTAAGCCTGAGCCTTCCCATCCATTTTCCTCAGAAATAATAGTCTCCAGTTTTGACAGAAAAGGGCCCAGTTCTCCACCAAAGCACAGAGAATTCTTCTTCCACGATGATCATTACAGGGAAATGTCTGAGGAAGGATTGCATGTGATACCCAGCAAGCCAGCCCCACGTGGTTTGCCCTGTCTGA
>VZRE01000344.1:31771-254564 GCA_013396775.1 Cephalopterus ornatus
GGGAGGTGGGGGGGAGGTGGGCAGGGGGCTGCTGCCAGTAAACAGTGAATGGCAGGGTGCTATAGTGCCTGATGGCTATTTCTGAAGCAGCCTCCTTTATATGTAAATGAACAAAATGAATAATCTTTTCCCAAAGTTTATCTCCTTGGAGAATCTGAACTTTCCTGGGGCAGACATGAAACTGTCGTAGCTGGGTAGTGTTTGTGCTGAGTAGTGGCACTGTGATAAAAACAGTGGAGGAATTAGGATTTCTCAGGAGAAGAAAAAAAAAGCCACAATCTTTGAGAATGAAAAGTATTAGGTAATGTAATATATATAGGGTTGCTGTCAGCTCTGCCTGTATGCAGTGAATAGTAGTAAGCTTGATATAGATGTTTATATAATAAATCATACTAAGGCTGGTATTTTTTCTTCAGAGCGAATCAGGATCTTTTTCAGTGGTGCCCAGTGACAGGACATGAGACAATGGGCACAAACTGAAACAGCAGGTTCCCTCTGAACATCAGGAAACCTATTTTTCACTGTAAGCGTGATGGAGCATTGGCACAGGGAGGTTGTGGAATCTCCATCATTGGAGATATTAAAGACATCTGGGGTACAATCTTGGGCAGCCTGCTCTAGGTGGCCTTGCTGGAGCAGAGGGTTTGGACCAGGTTATTTCCAGAGGTCCCTTCCAAACTAAACCATTCTGTGATTCTATATTTTCTTTTATTATTTTCTAATAAACTAATGAAAAATTAGTTCCCAAATTTGAGAATCGAAATGCACTTGTTCTCATGAAAGGGAACTAGGCATATGACACTGTTCAAAATTGGGACCGTGATGGAGTTTGGGCAAGGACATGTATAAAAACTTGGTCAATGAACTATAAATCTTTATCTAAATACCTGTTCCTGTTTATCACAGTTTCTGTTTGAAGGTAGCATTAGTAACAAAGGAATGAGTGTGCCAGAATGCTATCTTAAATACACAATGAGTCTTTATAGGAGAATGATTTGTGTATCAAGGTACAGACTCATGGAAAACTAGGGCAGGTGGTCTGGTAGAGGGGTAAGGAGAAACTATGTAATGCCTTCAGCTTTCTAAAGCTCCAGTTCAAGCAATGATATCTACTAAGGATGCCAATCATGTCTGATAAAGGCATAATAATTGGATCAGGCTCAACAGTAATACTATCATTATTTCCTCTGTCTAGAATTAATCTCTTTCCACATGCTGAGCAAAGGAATAGCAATCCTTGAACCCATTTTTAAACTAGCTAGTCGTGGCTTGTGTTTTCTCTAGTGAACCAAGCTAATATGAGTGGGAAAATTGTGATTTCTCCTTTGAGAAACCAGTCACAAGGTTCACATGGAGTTCAGAACCTCATTTTGCTGATACAGCTTTTTAATCCTCAAATTTTCATTTTAGATTTAAGGGTAATTGAACTAGTTAGAAAGTGAGTTGGAAGATTGGTTTTTTGAATGTTTTTCCGACTTCCTTCAGGTTATTTTGAAAAATTATGTAACTTACTTGACAAGCCCAAAATTTTATAATTAAAACCCTTGCAGTTAGGAGAAACCCAGTAGCTAAGAAGAAACAGGATATAAAATGAAGGAAAAAAGAATATATTTTTAGTCCTTCTCTCAATATATCCAGTTACAATTTTTAATGTTTGAAGGGTTTCAAATGTATAAAATAAGCCTGAACAGAAAATTTAATAATACCCATTATGTTTTCTCAGTTACTTCCTAACCCTGAATTTCACTTGCAGGCCCTGGAAAGTGAGTTTGTATCCTGTCAGCTTCATCAGTGGATTGACCTTATATTTGGCTACAAGCAACGAGGACCAGAAGCAGTGCGTGCACTCAATGTTTTCCACTACCTAACATATGAAGGCTCTGTGAACCTGGACAGTATCACTGATCCTGTCCTCAGGGAGGTAGGTGTTTATGGCCGTTTCATTCTAAAAACTGCTGTCATCTCACAAGAAATGGTGCTTTTTCCATCTTTCACTGCTGGAGAAAATTGGTGTGTGTGGCTTGATTCAGAATTTAGACCCTAGGTGACTTCAGAAGCAAGTTCGAATAAACTAGCAATAAAACAGATGTCCCTAATATATTTAATAGTCAATTATGATGTGGGAAATTATAATGCAATGTAATATATAGTAGAATGAAAACACTGAAAGAAAAAACTGCATCATTGTCATAGGGGAAAAAAAATCTAACCTTTTCAGTCAGACAATGTTGGTGAGAATATGTGTCTGAGAAAGAATATATTTGCTAGAATTACAGCAGCAAATATTCAGATTACTTTTGTTTTAATCACATAAAGTATAATCAAACTTTTACCTAAATAGAAAATGTTTGCTATTTGTTGTGCATACAAGTATTTATGTTTGTATATATGTATGCGTAATATATATATACACACAACTATTTTAAATGAATCCATAATTTTTTAAAAAAATTGTTATAGATATCCAGATACACGTTTCCTTCCAGTGACTGCATTTGTTTTTAGTAAGATTATTAATTTGAATGATGATTTTCTTATACCATCCATTTGTTGGCTAAAACAATTGAAATTTGGTGAAAAGTGTGAAGAAGCAACAGCTGCTAGATGAGTACCGCTGTGATGAAGCTCTACACACAGTCTTCCATTCCCCCAGATAGCTGCCATCTGCTGTATGCAAAACAGTAGTAATTTATACGTTGCCAGGCAATGAGAGTTTGTTTGTTTGTTTGTTTGTTTGTTTTCCAATCTTGGAAACACAAATATAGAGATTTCAGAGAGAAATAGGTTCTAGAAACCATTCATATTCAGGTAACTATTGGGTTTTGTCATATTGGTTTTTAGCACTGTCTTGCTGCATCCTGTTGCATTTCATGCTTTTTTAGGAGCAGAAATAAAAAACCATTCAGACCCCTGGCTTCCTAGAGCTGAATTTTCACTCCATGCCCTGCAAAGTTTAGATTTTCTAAGCCATTAATATTTGCTTAGTTTTAAGAGTTTAAGAATTTGCTTTGATTCCCCTTGTCTCAAATATTTAATGTTGATACCTACACAGTAGTTTTCTGGATTTAAAACCTTGAGCATGAGAATAGTCATGCTCTTCTAGAGATACAAAGAAGCAATGCTTTTTAAAGTATAAAACAGGTGTCAAGCACCATGAACACAAGGGATTTTCATGGCTTAAGGTCCTGATTTGCATGGGCAGACTCCTGTGTCTTGACTTTAAAGGCTTTCTCCCACAGGGCAGCTTGTGGGATTGAGGTCTGTTTGTTTGTCTGTTCACCTTATTTAACATCTTATAACGTGATGAGACTCTTCAGCTCTCCTGTGACTCTATTTACATGCATAACTTGTCATCAGAAATTTAAAAAAATTAATGGATATGTTTTTGTTCACTCACTTGTACATCTAAACTGCACCCTTTCAGTCAATAACATATAAACCTCTTCTTGGGCTGTCTAACTTTATCTTCATTTCCACAAGTTGGATTTGTAAATAAAATTCATTGTTAGCAATGAGAAGGCAACAAGTCTAGGAAAAATGAATCCTTCTAAGTTTTGTTACTTATAGATAAAAAGTTGTATGCATCCATTTAAAAATAGTGTGCTTTCTCCTGCAAGAGATCTCAGGCATTGTTGATTTGGGCTTTGTCATAAGAAGATTTAAAAAATACTTTTTATTCCTTTCTAATCAGAATTAACAGTACATGTGTAAATATAGACAGATTTAGACCTACCTTCTGTTTTCTTGGGCTCTATTTGTAAAACTAGCAGACATTCTCTGGCCAGTAATAAAGCATTTGACATCTTGATGATCTAGTGGACCATATATTTGGATGTCATGTTTCTGTTACAAATATATATGTTGTTTTGTCGGCTTTTTTGTTGTTGTTCGATTTGCATTTGTTTGGTTGTGTTTTACTTTATTTCGGCTTTTTGTGGATATTCCAGAAAATAAATTAAAAACAAAAAGATATTTTAAAAGCTTCTGAAGACCCCTTATAAGTGCAGAAATGTAAGGATAGGAATACTAGCACCCTTTAAAATAGCAATAACAATTGTTTATCATATTTTACAGTGGCAGGTGGTGATATTTGGCATCTTTATTTAGAAACACTGCAATTTAGCATTAATTGCACTCTGCAGTTATCCAGGAAAATGCATGTCTCAGTATCGAAATGCTCTTGATGTTTATTTTGTAAACAAACTGAAATATTTTGATTCTGTCTCACAGAAGATGGCAATGTTCTCAATAAATGGCAGTAAAATGTGCCGATCAATACAACCTTATTGTCAGCAACCATTATCAGGCCAATGGGCTCAAGCTTGGCAGTAACCACTTCAAACTGAGGCTGTAACTAATTTCATACTGAGCTGAGTCCCAGCAGAATCTATCCAATGAAATAAGTCTCCAAATAAAAAAAAAAGCCCTTTAAACAGGCGGAGTCCCATGACCTGTTTATGCTATACCTCGGCCTTTTCATTTTCACCCTTTGCTCGAGCATCTCACTTAACCACGAAGGAATATATTCTTAGCTTTCTGTGAAGAATGTTAAAGAAGTCACTTCAGTAGCCATCTTTCTAGAAAAAAAATATTCAGTGGTGGAACAACTTATCCCTGCCATTCCTTGCCTCTTTCTCACATGCATTGGAAGCCCTCCAAGAACTCTCTATGTTTAACATTGGAAAAATGGCCATCCTGTGCTTTTGTTGTCTTTCAACCTATTTAGTAGAAGACTTTCCATCTGACTTGCTTTCTTTTTACATTTTGAAAATTCCCAATGGTTGAAACCAGAATGCTGGATAGCATTAAGTTTTAGATTACTACAGTCTATGAAATTGCATGCATCTGCTCCTGTAATAATTCTTTGGCAACTTAAGAGCTTCACTGGGCGGGTAAAATAAGCTGATTTCTTTTCAACATACTGATTTTGATTTTTCAAACAACTTTGTAATTTTCTGATACCACAGAAAATACTTGATCATAATTTATCTCAAGTAGTGATGAGAGCAACGTGAAAGTCCTGATTTACATGCTCCACAAAATGTATAAAATTGAATTTTATGGGTTTGATCTTTTATGATTAGAAATTGGGAAGTTCTCCAGTTCTATCAGTTTTAATGGTCTCTCTTAGTCTGCCTATTGCAAAATGGTTTTCATATTGTAATGAGGAGGAAAAAAAAATGTAACAAACATTTTCCAGGCCCCAAATTATATTTTTTTTATTTCAACCTATTTTAGTCTATTGCTAATCTTTTTCCTTTTAAAAGTAAAAGCAGTGAGGTGAAACCTTGAAGAACAGCTTAAGGATATTGATTCATTCTTATTTGATAGGTGCAATAATGGATGCAGCACTAACCACAGCAATTACAGCATTAAAATGTCAAGAAATTAGAGGTCAGAATAACAGATAATTTTCTTCCTTTTGTCAGGTTAAAAATTGACACTGTTTGACAGCACAGGATTTCTAGCTGAGAAAATTATGACAGCTTAACTCATCTTGTACTTGTAAGGCAGTAATTGATAATGAACTTTACCATGACAGTCCTCTCCTGTGGAGAAACATGACAGAACATCCCTGGTACAAAGTCTGTATCTCTTTTTAATATGTAAACAGTAGTTATATTGGACATTAGATGTTATTTGGAATTGTCTTTCCTGTTAGTTTACATCATAATCCAAATCCTTTCCCTTGGACAGACTTGGCTGACTTCAGGGGATTGATGCTGAGAATGCTAATGTATAAAGAATAGCATAGGATGTGGTTTATTTGTGATGCTCCAATGCTACTGGTCCACTTCTTTGGTAAAATACAGTTCCTCCCCTGGTTTCTCCCAGAATGTCTATAGATTTGAGGAGGCTCATTTTTTCTCCAAACACCTGGAAATCTTGGCATTCAAAAATCCTAGAGGTGTGTTTTTTTCAAGTTAGAACCTTGTATGACACAAAGTGTTGTGGCTGAAAGGGAATAACCATTCTGGTCATTAGAAAATGAAACAAGATAAAATTATTTTTGCCTATTACTACCTTAATTTACTACCATGTAGATTAAACACAAATTAATTAAGTGGGCAGTTTAGTGCATAAAAGGCTAATCACATGTAGTACTGAAAGCACATCTAGTTGAAGAAAAATACTATTTCAGGTTTTCTGATTAGTTTTATTTGGGGGTTTGTTTGTTTATTTGTTTTTAATCATAGCCAGATCTCTGTTTATTTCTCTTTTAGACTTTCACCTAGTTTGTGATTAGAAATAGTTTGAAAAACCATTTCAGGTTTTGGTCTGCCCTAGACTTTAGACTAACTTGGGGTCATCCTTGTATTGACTTGCAAATCCAGTTTAGCAGTGCAGTACAGCAACTTCCCTGTGACTGCTGCATCTTCACCAAATGCTTGTATCCCCCCAGTCTGGCAGGAATTGCATGTGTGTAGGAAAGCAAGGCGGTGTGAAGCTGTTGGGCTCAGATATTTCTCTGAGCAGCCACCTGTCAAAATACCTGAGCATACTCGCAACTCACACAGCAAATTGAAAAATGATTAAAATTGCTAGTGTTTGACAGGCGGTTGCTGTGCCCGTAAACTAATCCTACTAGGACAGTCTTTCTGGCAGCTAACAGAGCATATGGCCTATGCAATATTTATTTCTTTGGTGGTGACTTGATATTTAGCATATTTAAATAATTTGAAAAGTCATAATGATATGGTAGATGCAGTGCTTTTCAGCTACCCTCATTTCTGGGTTATATTTTTCCTCTTATATTTCCCTCTGTTATCTCTTTCTTTGATCTGACAGGAATAACAAAGCATCCCTCTGGATCTGCTGTAGTGAAATATGCCCACAGGAAGCAGAGTAGATCACATCAGTTTTCACTTCTTTTTTTTTTTCCTTTCTTTTTTTTTCCCCCTCCTGGCTGAAACACTTTTTGCTACTACAGAGGGCTGACATGATAGGGCTGTCAAGACTCAGCAAGATAGATATATCTTTAACAAAGGGAACTGGAATGCTAGCCTTTCCCTGGTGACTGAACCTGGCAAATTTATGAGGAAAAAATTAACACGCTGTTCTAATAGCACTATATAACACTTTCAAGGTAGCACCAGCCCTTGCCACCATGTGCTCGTTCTTTCTTTCGCTCATAGTTATTCTTATTTATTCTGATTTCATTTTTAGCTTGTTAAGATCTTTTTCTTCTGGGAGCCGTTTCTTTGATGTGACAAGAATATCAAAACCACCCCTATGGATCTGCTTGATTGAATTGTACCCACAGCACTGGCCACTTACATGTTCACTTGTACTTAATTGCCTCCATACCAAGGATGGTCTTTCCTTCCTTTCTAGGAGCAGTCCTGCTTGGGCATGAATATGGATAGTGGTGAAATTAATAGGAAGCTGCAAGTAGTATCAATGTCTACTTTTTTGAAAGTTAATTGAAGGAATTCGAGTAAAAGCCATCATTAAAGTAGAAATTATTTTCCTGTATGCCAAGGGCTCAGTTCTTCTCTAAGAAATGTGTACTTGCATTCTGTTGATTTTTGTCAAGAAATCTACATCTCCTTCATTCCCAAATACTATTCTTCCCAGACGTACAGAACAAGGATTTTTTTTCCAAATTTATGCTGATTTGGGGGGGAAAAAAGTGATTATGTTATACTATTTTTGGCCTGTGAGTGTGTTTTTTATGCATTAAGAGATTATCAACAGAAAACTAATGGAATTTTTATGTTTCATTCTTGGAACAGCTACGGATATAACAGTGAGTTTCAGAGCTCAGTATCCTCTTCACTAAATGGGAAAGGAAGAATTTTTACTTGCTGTCACTTTGTTATGATAGTTCTCTGTAGATCAAGAAGAAAAACACAGGGACTTTTTGAGGGCAAGATATTTTTGTAGGTAAAGATTCCTACAAAAGACACTGAATACAGGAAAAGACACCTTAAATTAGAATAATCAATAAGGAATGATATAAATTGAATGAACTCAGTTACCGTAATTTCCCAACGTATAGGCTTTTATTTTGATTGTAACGTGTGCACTTTTATCTCTTTATTGTTCAGAGGAAAGGGCTTTCAAAAGGTGCTTACTTCAGAATAACTTAAACATTTTAATTATGCATCCAATTTAACTATGAAATAACTTTTTGGGAGCACCTACCCTAAGTAACACAAGATGTTTATAACAAGGAGTCAGAAATCATGATCTGATCTATAGGACTCCAATCTAAAAATATCCTTCTAGCACTGCTTAAAACAATTATCCACAGTTAGATTAATGATTTATCACAGTATCTCCAGCTAATGAATGTATTAGAGATGGTCAGTTAGTCAGTGCTTTAGAGAATCTGTGATATTCTGAGTCCATGACCATTCCTGGATCATGCTGTTATATGTTTATGGGAATTAAGAATAATTTCATAATCAAGAAAAGACACAATTCCTAAAAGAAAAAAACATTGTGGCATACTGGTGGGGGATTTGCCCAAAATGGCATATTAGAAGGTTTGGGATTTGTTTATTATTTATTGTACTTGCAATTAAAAAGTTCAGCATCCAGACAGAGCTAAGCACTGCCACTCGATGCACGTCACCAACTTTACACCGAGCATTCAAGTCGAAGAACTGATGATAACTTACTTAGCTGATGAGACTTCAATCAACCTATCTGATAAATGTTTCAGATCATTCATTCATCAAAGGAATACTAGGGTGAGTTTGTAAATAACCCATAGCCCTGAAAAATAGATCCTAATACTTCAACCCACTTGAAGTATTCTTTGGAATAAATTGTTTGGCCTATTCTCATCTACGTTAGAAATTTCATATGGATTTTAAATCTCAGAGTCTTACCCAAACTGAGTTTAATGTTTTGCCTATATGAAAAAAACATTAACTGCAATTGCTCTCTTCCATTGCAGAAATATATAAAAGAAATATATATAGGTCTTGTACATGAAAATTTCTTCTTTATTGTCTGGGTTTTTTTCATTTTTCTCCATATGGATGACAGGTAGTAATTATTGATTTTTAAAATTAGCAACAAGCATTCACTACAAGCATTCACATACACTGAAAGTAATATTTTATGCGAAAGAGAGAGGTGGGGTGAAAATTGCTGTAGCTGATTGTAGCAGAAATAGCTGGAAGGGGCTTCTTTTTTCCTATTAGCACAGATTTCTGTTATATTATGCTGTCACTACCTCAGCATAAATTAACTATTATTCAAAACATTTCCCACACAGTAGTTTATTGGAACAGATATTACTAAGTCTAAGTATCTAGTCATTCACTTAGAAAGATGCAAAGCTGAGCTTTCTAAATGTTTTGAACATATTGATAATGTGCCTCTTTAATGTCATTTTGAAGCCTGTGTACAGCATATCTATATTATTGTTTTCAATTTATGTCAAGAACAAAGTGAAGTTTTGAAGAATGTGTTCTGGGAAATAATCCAAACAAAATTATTTCTTTATAACCTAAACCTTGCAAATAACTGAGAACATTTATTTTAAATGTAACAGTATAACCTTGTTGCAAAACTGAAATTCTAATATACACTGAAACCTGATGAATACACTATGCGACACCTCTCAGTATGCATGTTTTACCTACTTCACTGTCAGTCTCATCTTTAGGTTTTGAAGGTTTGCCTGTTCTCTGAAATAGATCTTGTGTCTTGCAGTGGATAAATTGAAAGTTGGCAGAAGGTTGGATCCTCGTCATAACCACAATTTGTAGTGAAGAATGTGTGATTTCAAAATCTCGGTGCACCTTCTTGAAGTGGGAACAAGGCGAAAGATTTGTAATAGAAAGATTAGGCTAAGAGCAGAGAGATAAGCCAACATTTACTTTCTGTTCAGATGAAAAAAGAAAACCATTAATGCTATATTGGCACATTCTTTACTTATTTTTATTTCATTGACAAGGAAGGGTTTTACTCAAGGGTTTTGTTGTTTTTTGGGGTTTTTTTGTCAAAGCAGAAGTAGAACATAAAGTCACATTTTTAATTTTGTATACTTTTATATTTATAAAAGCAGAATAAAATGCACATACTAGATACTTTGGTTTACTAAGCCTGTTCTGCTTTCCAAGCATTAAAAATGTCTTCAGTCACTGTGTTTTATTTCAATAATAAACCAGAGCAAAAACATCACAGCTAAAATGCATACTTTAGTGATTAAGTACCCTTTCCTCTTTTATTACTGCCAAGCTTTCGGAAGACCTGTTCTGCAGTTTGCCTTGCTGCTTACCTCATTTTCTTTTGTGTTTTCCTGCAGGGGAAGTTCTTAATTGTAAAAATAAGTAGAAATAAATGTGATGTGTATGTTCTGCACAATGGCTTTCTGAAACATGTGTAAGTTATTCTACTGGCAGCAAAGGTTACTCATTATCTGAGCTATTAATAACATTTATTTTCCACAGCAATTAGATTCTCTAGACTAAATCCTATACCTTCATTTATTTATTTCTACAACAAAAGATGTCAGTGTCCCAGTAGTTTCAAGGCCTATTTGCTTATGATTATCTGAATCCTTGTCAACTACTAGCCAAATTGCCACAGGGTATGAAAAGTCACTAATAGAACACCTTTCTCTCATGTTTTGGTTGAACTTCCTCATGAGCATGGTGTGTTATTTTCTGTGCTGCTTTACCAAGAAAGATCTCAGAGAGGAAAGAGCATCCTAGTGATGAGAGGACAGAGAAGACTGATTTAGGAACAGGATTTCAAGAGTTGGATGGAAAATAATAGTCAAAGCAAATGTGTAGCAGAAAGGCAGGAATATGGAGAGTTCATGCCCGCTGAAATGGGGATATTATTATGTCTGATTCCATATTAACTAGCAGTTGCAGGGTCAAATTGCTCATTATGTCTAAACAAAAATTTAGACAAAATGGCAGACATTTTCAAAGTTCTATAGGCTATAATTTGACTGTAGACATCTCATAAGATAAGTTCTGGAAGCCTCATTAAATGGATCATCTCAAACTAGAATGAGCAAACACTGTGAAAATCAATTGTTAGGAAGAATGTACAATGTGGGTAGATAGAAAAATTGTGATGTTTTTGTCTTAATCTTTTATTCTGTTATGTTCTGTTACTATGATAACTGTAAGCATAGTATGAACACAACTGCTTTTTCAGTAACTCCATTAATCTGTGCCTCTTATGATTACATTAAGTTCCATTTAAGTAATTGCATTTGTTTTGTTTTAATCCATGATTATCATTATAAATTTTTAATTTCTGAAAACTTAATGGTTAATGTAGAAATTTTTTTAGTTGATACATTATGAATGGAATTTTTTCCATACAGCCAGCTGTTTGGTGCTCTTCAATGTTTAAGACCTGCTGTCTGAGTGTTTGGTCCTTTGCTGACTTAATTAGGCTAAAGTTAATGGGTTTAAAATTTGTGGTCAAATTTTCAAAGTTTCAGTGAAAACTCCTACTGTTGCATTTTTAGGAATCAGATGCCTATGCCTAAAGGACTCTATACTCCTAAAAATGGCATTTAAAAACATATGCAGTGTCTTAAACAAAAACAAAGACAAGGGGAGGTAATAAATAGTATGAAACCTGATGAGGCCCCCAACAAATTCTCCCTTTTATCAGCACAGAGTAAAATTCCACAATCTGTAAGAGGCAGTGCACTATTCAGATAACATCAGCATCCCTGAAAACCATAGCCCAATGCTGCTTCCTTGTCTTCAATCCCAAGCACTTAACGAGTGTAGGGGTACTTGTAGTTTTTCCTTTTCTTCTGGCAGCAACGTGGGAACCAGCAAAGCCAGGCTCTTTCTGCTTTCTGTGGCCTTTCATTGCTGGAAGTCACAAGCCACTTAGTCACCCAGCTTGAAAGTCAGGGGTCCTTCAGAAATATTCAATGCCAAAGTTTCCTCCAAAATACCAGCTTTTTTCACTTGGTGCATTGGCCTATTGAGAGCTGTGAGTGGAGGCCAGGCTGACTACTTCTGCTTGCCAGACCAGGCTGTAGAATAAGGACAGAGGGGCTCCGTTTTGCTCTTTTGTCCAGACTGGAGTTTACTCTTTGTCTCTTTCCCCAGGAGATCTTCATGAACGGTAGACACAGTGGAGAAGAAAATAACAAGAGATTTTTAACAAGTACCTTCTCTGTTTTGTAGCATTTTTACTCCTGCACAGCATCTGGGGCTTTATTTTTGTAGGACTATAAATGTGTAATACCACTATCTTCATTGCCACAGAATAACTAGCTTCTGCTTTCAGCTCAGCATTCTGGTTAGTATAAATGATGATGGATCTGTGCAGTGTGAGTTTGAAATTCTTTTAAAAGTCTTTTTGAGTAGTAAGAAAACCAAAAGTAGTATCAATTTTTGCCCAGAATAAATCCCTGCATTTAACTGGACAGGTCAGAGTGAGCAGCTTCTCCATCTGATGAAAAGAAATAATAATGAGAGATGAACAAGGGGAAATGGAATTGCATGGGAAGATGGGTACTTACACAATTCCTGTCTGTTGAGGGAGGGAGTATGAGAGGCCAGATGAACAACAAAGAGAGGAAAAGGACAGAAAAGAAATTTGGAGCTTTTGTTGCAGAGGAGGAAGTGAAAGGGTTAGAAAGGCAGTCATTGGGAACCTTATAGAAGTGAAGGAATTACCACAGAAATAGATAGCTCTTGGTATGATTGTTAATGCAGAGAAATTATGTTTGCAGCCTTCCCAAAGCTTTATGGGATTTTTTAGTGTTGACCTTTGGAACTTATTTTTTAATTAGTGAATTCACTGAGATATTATATAATATAATCTAGTTAAGCATTTCTAAACAAAACAAAAACCCCTTTATTTTATATACTTTTGACTTGTAAAATTCAGCAGGATTCTAAGTGCAGTTGATGTTGTATTGAAAAATACTACTGGAATTTTTTAGCCTGGCACAACTGGAACTTCAAGCTCTCTGGCTGTCACACACTGCTTTTCACATGTGGAAACAATTGTAGCATCCCAGACAGAAGCAGTGTTTTTGGTTTTTTTTAAATGCCTGTAAATTTTAGTGACTGCCAACTAAGGGATGCTAATGACAATTTTCACACATATTTTGTTTTGGTTTTTGTTTTCTCTTTTGTAGACTTTGACAATCTGTAGTGGTTCCAGTCAGAAGAGAATCTGCATTTAAAAATTTGGAAAATATTTTATTTTTTACGCAAGAAAATGTAACAAATTTATCTAGAAAAAGATTTAGAAAAGCCTTGAAATTACTTTTCATTTTAGAGATAATGCACTTGGAATCCTAGCAACCTTTTGAGAAAATAACGTTTGTTTCATAAGTTTGCTCTGTTTCAAAAAAAAAAAAATCCATCCCAAAGATCTAAAAACTTGAATTAAGATTTCATCATCCTGGCTTGTATTTCATATGCAAAAGAGAAAAATAAATTAGTTAAAGGGTGACATAAGGCAGAGGAAAGGAAACACTTGGCTTAAAAGAAAAAACTCTTGAGTGAGAATGACAAGAAGTAAGAGACATGAATAACCTAAGACTGTAATGGTAAATTTTTTTAAAATAACGAAGACAGAAAGGGGCAGGCAAGAATAGCTTCAGGAGGAGTTTTGGTAATAACAAGAACTTGAATTTCTTGAAACTTGAAACCGGCAACAGAAGCTCAAGAAGGAAGGAACAGTTTGGCCAGAATAGATGATGATGTTCTGAGTAAGGTATTACTAAGGCCTTAGAGTGAAGAATTTCTCTTTAGTAACAGGATTTATACAACAGGAGTCACACTGGGGAAACAGAGCTGGTTTGGCTTGCTTTGCATATACAAGATACATCTGCAATTCTGGCTTTGATTACCATCATGTAAAGGAGTAATACAAAGGGGTAGTATCTACAGGGCAATTCTCTATTACAGGTTTACATTTTAGTAATTTACATTGCAGAATCAAAATGTCCAAGAGAAGTTTGTTCCATAGACCTAAAGGAGCACATGAGAAAGATGATCAAGATTGGCCTCTCACCCAACAAAGCACATAGAGCTTTTGTCCGTGTAGCCTTCTGAATCTGACCATAAGGGTTGGTGTCTGAATAATGAAGACGATATGGAAGTCTTTCCTTATATAGGTAAAGTTTAGATGATGAGAAGTTATTTCAGCCAGTCACCTTAAATATTTATAATCCCAAAACAACAACAAAAATTCTTGTTTTAAAAGAAATGTGAGAATGTTTTCGGAAAAGATGAAATCCTTGTTTCTGAGATTGCTCATTATGCAACAGTAGGAAAATGATTTAAGGACAATTACAAGTTATCTAAAACTAAAAAATCCCAATTGCCCAGATTTCAAAACCTTGACTCCATATGTCATTAAGTTACATATTTGATTAATTATTTCATCATGCTATTAAATCTCTCACAAAAGCAATTTAGCAGTAAAATATTTTCTAATGTTTGTCCTCAGTAAGTTAATGATCAAAGAAAGCAACTTTTTTTTTAATAAACTTAATGCAGATTTGGGAGTATGATGACAGAGCAATGATTTCATTTGGCGTGACATCAGTGAACACAAGAGTTTCAGTAAATGTTACCAATCTGTATGGTACAGGAATAATTACAAACATGAACATAAGAAATACGATAGTTCGATGGAAGAAATAATGGCATGAAACTGGAAAAATAAAATGTTCTTTATATGAAGGGTGACATAATTACTTTCTAAAGCTACCTGAGAAGGGGAAGTGGAGAGGGAGATGCTGAGCTCTTCTTGCTGGTGTTCAGGGACACATGGAAACGGTTCAAAGTTGTGCCAGGGGAAGTTTATACTTAACATTAGGAAGCTTTTCTTCACTGAGTGGGTGGTCAAACACTGCAACAGTGTTTAAGAGGCATTTGGACAATGCCCTCAACAACATGCTTTATCTTTTGGTCATCCCTGAAGTGGTCAGGCAGCTGGACTTAATGATTGTTGTTGTAGGTCCATTCCAATTGAAATAGTCTAATCTAGTCTAGACTATACAAAAGAGAAAAAAATAATTTTGAATGTATTTTTAAACAAAATCATAAATAAATATATGACTTTCCTCAGTTCCAGGCTATGTTTAGAGTTTTGCAGAGCATGGACTCTAAAAGCAAAGGGATGCTCCTTGTCTGCCTTGTGTATAGGCAAACAGCAGGGAAGAAAAGGCAGTGAAATTGTCATGGTCTGAGAGCAAGACCCATGCAGGGGAATGGCTGCTAGAGAGGAAAAGGAAGCATTTGTGCTCAGGCACATGGGAATCTTGCTCATGAGAGTGTTCCTGAAAGAGTAAGGAACACTCTCAGCTAAACCTGCCCTGGCTGGAGGAAATCTGTCTTTGTGATATTTTTGCTTCACCTTCTCTGTTTCCGTCTGTGAGATGTATTGAATTTATTTCCCATTTGCAGTCCATTAACCAAATGCTTGCTTAAGCTGGCAGAATGTTTAAAATACTTTTTATCATGAGTGGCATAATGGACTACCGGGGCAAGGATGAGAGACCTATAAAGGTGAAAGAGGGTAGAACAAGGTATCACAGTTAGTAGCTGTAAAAGTTAATAGGCAGCACTCCCTGAGACAACCAAGATCACGATGTGACTCATGCTTTTAAAAAGAATGGGAGATCTTACCTTTCACATTCTCATTCCTTTCATAGTACTCTTTCCTTTCACAGGGGAATGAGGAAGAAGTTAAGGGTTGGACATCTCTGGGAGGAAGCTGAAGGTCAGCTCTGAGCTGTTGATGTTCTGCTAGGGAGGCATTTAACTGCACAGTGGATCCAGTGAGATACCTTCTGTGAAGGGAAGGAGCTTAAGGATGCTAAATTAATAAAGTAGTGACCTGCGGAGAAAATCCATTTCAGTGCCCTTTTAGTGGATCTTTCAGTCCCCTGAGTGTTCTGATTAAATAACCGACTGTATTGAAGCCTCCAGAATAGTTGAGTCATTGCTTTTATTTAAACTACAGCACTTCTTTCCTCCAAACATACAGTAATAAAATGGAATTCAATATTCTTAATCTAACTTATCAAAAGTCCTGAAGATACTAATGCTGCTTAACGTCTGTATTGCAAAGAAAAAAGCAGTATATCACACCGCTTGTACAAACCAAAAACATTTCAAGTTGTTTATGTTACCGACTAAAGGGCTGTCAGTCATATGTGCTCTGAAGAAAACAGTATTGGAGGCCGTTGAGTGTGCTGGGCGCACGTGCGGGAGAGCACATAAAGGATTTCTCTGTTTACTTGGATGAAAAAATTAAATAAACTTATAGGAAAGGCAGAGTTGGATGACTATTGCTGTGGTACATATTTCTCAAATTCCTACAGATTTCCGCTCTTCATTGGATTCAGTCCCTATGCACAGGGGAAAAGGGATTATAGAAAAACCTGAATGTGGTAACAAAGAGCAATAAAAAGCCTAAATATGTAAAAAAGCACAATAAAAACAGAGAAACTAGGATAATAAATATCTTAGAAAGTCTACCTGACTGTGGTAGTAATTAGTGAAGATGAATAAAACAAGGGCACTTCACATAAGAATAAAATTAATCTTACTATCTGCAGTGCAGTGTGTTTTTTAGGAATTTCTTTCTTCCCTTCATCACTCACAGTGAAAGTGCCCATGCTTTAATGTTTCTTGTGGTAGATAATCACCAGGCATCTCTCAGCAAAGGTGATACTGCAAATGAAATGGACTGTTAGTCTTTTCCTTGATGATTTTACCTGCATTTCTAAAGAACAAATTTAGAGGAAAAGTGTGTTAAAAATAAACTGGTTCATGGCTTACCCTTTTTTGCAGAGGTATGTCAGATAGCAGACAAAACTTTCATTTCTGTTATGTTGCAGATGAGTCAATTCTAGAATTTTCTTTTAGATTAGGAATGTGCTTCTGAAATTAATGTGGCAACCATCCCTATTTGCCATGCTTGCATTCAAACGGCAGAGCAGTTTTGGAGTGTGTGAACAAGCCACAGAAGCCATGTGTGCCAGGGGTGCAGATGGCAGAGATCAGCCACGGTTGGGGTCTGCAGACCTCTCTGGAGCCAGCCTGACGGGAAGACCAGTGCATGGTTTCAGCATGGCTTCCTCAAGAGAAACATGCCTTCCTTTTCTCCATGGTATACAGTGGTAGGACACATGTGAATTATTCAAAGCTGTGTATGGGGAAGGATAGACTGGACATTAGAAATTTCTTTACCAAGAGAGTGATCAAACACTGGATCATGCTTCTTACAGAGGTAGTTGATGCCCCAAGCCTACCAGTGTTTAAGAGGCTTTTGGACAATGCCCTTAAGAACATGCTTTAATTTTTAGTCAGCAGTCAGGCACTGGTCTGGCTGATCATTGTAGGTCCCTTCCAACTGGAAAGAATGTCCTATTCTATCCTAAGACTAACTCTTTTGCTCTGCAGCTCTGCTCCTGTTGAGTTACACTTCTTGCTGGTGGAGACATTGCCTATGACCACTAAAAATAATTCTTACACGTAAAGAAACAGAGTGCTTGAAATATTTAATAGCATATTTGTATTTACTTTAACCAGAATTAAGAAATAAAACCCAAATACTTCAGTAGACTACATAATGAGCAAAGCAGATGTATCAGACTCTTCATTCAATGGGAAACTGACACTAAGGCCTCATCCTCCAGGCTGCGGAGGAGTATCCAAGTGTTCTTGTGAATGTCCAGTCTGCCTTTAGGAATTAAAATTGGAATCCAATAATTTATTTTCTTTGAGCAATATACATTGAGGATATTGATCATTGTAAGATTAGTATTATTCATAAGATTTGATTATTTGATATATTGATTTCTTGACCAAAATGTTTGTAAATGTGTAATATAAATCCCTTTATATTGTTGTTAAATGTTACTGTTGTCTTAAGTACTATGAATTTGTGTTTTGTTTGAGTGCACAAGTTAGGGTGTGTGAGGTCAATTAATTTTCAACTTTGAATTATCAGCAAGTTGGAAGATTTTTTTCTTTCCTCATTCTGACCTATTATTATCAAATAATATGCTAAGAACTATTTTATCTTTCTGAATATATGATCATATCCTAACAGATACTCCCTGAAGTATCTAGAGCACAAATCTCATTTTATGTCTATTAAAAACAGTAGGGAATCTCAAATCAGTTCACTAAATAGCTTTTCTGCAACGCCTTATTGAGAAAGAGAAAACTAATATAATTGCCATTTTGCTATTTTGAAAGCATTAAATTTGGCAGCCATTGAATTTCGAGCTTATATTGTTTCTTCGCAAAGGACATTTGAAGGTAAAATGAGAATAAACTTTATTTTATTAGAATTTGAATTAAAGTGACTAGAATGTGCTTCTCAGGGAGTGGTGTAGCCCTTTGCACACAATATTCAAGATCTGATGGGAGAAAAGGAACTGATTAATAAGAATGAAATGTTTAATACCATTATATAATCTAAAGTTTGATGATTTACAGCTCAAGAAAAACTGTGTTGTACACTTAGCAGTTTTCAGTTTAATTTCAGATGCAGACAGAGTTCTCCTGTAAACAAATCAATGTATTACATTATTATTCACAGATCTGTTCTGTACCTGCTTTTCATTTTGTGTCAAGTTATCTGATAGGAGGCAGCATTAGGAATACCCTTGGGCCAGTCACTTTATCTCTGTGTGCTTATGTTTATCTTCTGTGTTAAGTTTTGACAAGGTGTTTCTGTCCTTTGTAAGTATTGTGAGCTCCAGAAAGGAATACTAGTTGTAGCTGTGCACAGCAGTGGTGTTGTGCAGACTATAATCTCAGTGCAGTAGCTGAATGTTATGGGTATATTTTAAGAAACATTGTTCAGTTTCTTCAATGCTTCTAAGAGGTGTCAGTTTTACAAATGGCACTTTAGAATGAAAAGGATAACATTAGAATCCATGGGGTGAAGGAGAGGCTGGTTGTCTTGTAAGTGCAAGCCAGTAAAAATATTCAATATCCACTGAATATCAAGGTCTTGATTCTGCACTGTTTCTGCTTGCAGAAGGACTTGACATTAACTTAAATGTTTTAAAATTATGGAAGCATAGAGTATGTGAGTGCAGCACATCTTCAACTGTAAAATAACAGTCGCTTTTGACAGTTATATTTTAAGTGTCCATTCCTCATAATCTGAAAAAAACACACGAGCTTGTTATTGTATTCTGCTTCTCTTTCTTCTCCTCTATTACCACCATAAATCTAGCTGAACTGAGAGGGAAAGCCAGAAAAGTTTATTTGCTGCAGAATTTACAGCCAAACAATCAGAATTTGGCAAGACTGGACAACATGAAAGTAAATGTGTAAATTAGAACTGGACTGCATGGAAAAAAATTTAATAATTCATTTCAGTGCTTCTTTGAGAGAATATAAGTATCATTTGAGGGATTGCTATTGAGGGTGAGAGAGGGATATCTGGGGGTTTTTTTCAGTATTGCTGCCAAATAAAATTCACACTCTTATTTCAACACAGAATTCTTTCAAAAATTAAAATTACATTAACCTTGATAATTATTTGGAAAAAAAAAATAGAAAAATGGAGGTTACTTTTCTGAAAATATCATTGTCAGATATATGTGGAAGTATATATCACACAGTGCCTGGTATTGTTAATGTTAGTATTTGTGATTTTGAAAAAGAAATTCACAAACAAGTATAATTCCTTTCCCTTCTTCTCACGAGGCAAATCAGTTCTAGAGTACTGAACGTAATAGAAAATTCTACCATTATGTGGCTTTTATGTTCCTGCATGAAAAAATGTCTGCATGAGTAAAGGCATCTACACAGTGTGTAAAGAGATACTATTTGTATGGTACACATAGCTGCTGTATGGACACGTACACACATATACACATATGCCCACACAAATGCATTTGTTTCATATAAAATTCATCTATGCCTTTAAATTAATTCATCATTAAATGATGTTAATAAAACCTGAGATGCTCACCAGATCCTGAGAAACACTGTTTGCCTTGGAGGCTGCAAGTTTGCTCTGAATTAGTCAACAAACAAGAAATCACCTGTACCAGGATAATTACAGCATCAAATGTGCTAGGGCTACAATCCATTGAAAGTCCTTCAGCCGCTTGACTGGACTTTGCAATAAGTTTCTTTTTCAGCAAACGTTTGTTCGTGGTATTCCATTATATACCTGTCAATCTAGGGCATTAAGAGTGGTGGACATCAGTGACCTGTTAGGAAATCTCCCTGTAACATCTGTTCTTGTATCTATGCTGTGAAGCAGAGGGAAGCACAGATTGCCATGTAGAAATGACAAAATATGTACATTAAAAGGATTCTTCTATATCATGAAGTATTTATTGTGCTTCTTACCAATTTATGTCTGAAAGAAATAACATAATTTACCAAGATAGTAATGTTTTTGGTGGTTTATCATGTTACTTCTGTGTAGCCAATGAAAAATTCATGAAGCTCACAAGAAAAATATTAAGGGTCAGTAGTTCATGGTACAGTATATAGAGGTATGTAATGCACAGTGCATTTTAAAATCTGCCAGTTTAGTTTTCTATGAATGCTTTATTCTCAATTTTACAAGGTTAAATAAAATAGTACCTGTCTGAAAGATAAGGAGTATTCTTTAACAGTATTGATTCTACAAGTAGCAGACTTTTACCAAAGTTTTTAAGAATATATCTTAAATATATTTTTGTTTGAATGAACTGTTTGAGTAGCTGAAGCATTTCAGTATGTGGGCTGTATTCTACTTATGGAACTAGTCAAGATTTATTCTGAAAATAGAATTAAGTCTTAAAGAACGTGTTGAAATAGCTAAGTTTTCATTTCAAACCTGTGAAGCCTGAAAGCCCATGAAAAATGCAATAAAATTAAGGATGAAATAAACATTCAGTGAATGTATGCAAATTGTAAAGATGTCTATGTTAGTCCTAATGTACCTGACAAGATTTGTGTCTGGCATTTTTTTGTTTTCACCTACTAAGGTTGTTGAAATAGTAAGTATTTTATTTTATTTTATGCATAAATTTTCTTTCTCAGTTTTCTTTTCTTTTCCCCCATTTAAGATTCCAGAGGCTTATTTTATTAGAGATCCTCACACTTTCCTCCTTACAAAGGACTTTATTAAGGTATATATGTTGGTTTTAGTGCAAAAAAAAAAAAAAAACCTCTCTCAAGACCTGAACTGCATGTCCTCACAGGTTAACATTTTCACATATAACGCCAGTTACTGGAAATGAGAATGGTTAGTTGGTTAACTGAAGCATGCTGAAAGGAGAAGCAAAGCTTGTCTACAAAATACTAACACTTGGATGAGTCTGCAGCCTGGGAGGAGAGCACCGGGTGAATTTTCTGGACTTTTTTCATGGCTGACTTGGGATATGCCTGCATTGTCACACAGTATGTTGACCTCTCTCCTTGATGCATATTGCTCATGACAGTCCCTCTCCCTTGCCCGCAGGCCATGGAGGCGCAGATACAGAACTTTGGACAGACGCCATCGCAGTTGCTCATTGAGCCCCATCCACCTCGGAGCTCTGCCATGCACCTGGTGAGACATGACTGCTGGCTGGGAATGCATTCCCTTTGAACTGTGGTATCCCGTGTAGGTCATAAAGTACTCATTAAAGCAACACTTTTAATGCTGTCTGTTGCCCATGCAGCCATACTTACTTCTGGTAGCAACAGCTCAGAGTGCTCTAGCAGAGCAAGGTGAAGGTGTGACTAGCTTCAGCTTCCTATAGTCCTGGCTTTGCCTTTCTAATATTGCATAAGGCGGCCCTGTCTTAAAGCATATGCACTTGATAAATACATATTTGGATTCTTGTTTCTGCAAGTGGTGTGATTGACCACAGGCTTTCCTTAGGGTGAGCATGTTTTTGTTTTAAAGGATGCATTTTTAGGGGCTGATTTATGAACAATGTCTGCTTGACAAAAATAAAGTATTGGAGTTCAAATAAATCATGCTGGAGTCCTCCCACCCATCCCCCAGGAGAATGCAATGTATATTTTGAATTTCAATTTGAACTCCAAAATTCATTTCCATCACATTCTTCTCTGTGCTTCTTGCAAAGAATTGTATCAAATAGCCAGACTGAACAAGACAGATCTTTGTGCCCCTCAGTGCTTTCAATAAAATGCTTAGAGCTAGATATTTCTTTTAAGCCTTGTAAGTCAACACTAATACATGCAGTAGTTTCAATCATTTTATGTATCTACAAAAAAATTGCTCTATCTAATTGTACACTACAAAAGTAGGACTTGATCTGGAAGTGTTGTGTTATTTTAAGCAATGTGTAGAAGTCAAACATACATAGTATTTATTTTATATTCTTAAGATATGGATAATATATTTTTAATAATAATTCAAAGTGATAAGCAGAGAGGAATATTTGAATTTCTAGAACTAGTTCTTTTTGTTATAACAGTGGTTGAAAAAAAATAATAAAACCCAGTACTCAATAACTATCATTGTCCATGTACAAACAATTGTGTCATTTGTACAATAATGAAAAAGGCTTACATTATGATAACCTTATTAGGTTACAGATTCCCTAATAAGCATATGCTTTACATAGAATTAAACTATGTTTGGAAGTCCTGTATTTCATATAAGGAATTCATTAAGAAAAATTAAATATCTGTGAGTTTTTGAGTCCCTCTTAAAATTTCTTTTTTTAACTCTTGTAGTTTAGAAAATGAATATTTATGGTGTATTAATCAATGAACTCATTAACACAAATCTCTGTTTTATGAATATTAGCTACTGACTAATTTTACATTTTACTGTATACTAATTAATGCTAGTGGTCATTTTGCGCCCTGTATTGATAACCCTTACTGTACCTATTCTCTACTTATCCTCATGTAATGTTCCAACAATAGCTTCTGGTCTTGCTCTCCTCCATCAGTAAAGTAGATGTGCAGGTAGTGTTGTTTTCCCTGTATGTGCACATGCTTGCCTGCTCTTTTTTAACCTCATTTTCCCTCAGACCTCCTCACTAATTGTGTTATCCCTTCTGTTTTCTTCTACTCTCTTCTCCTTTCTACTCAACAGTGTTTCCTTCCACAGAGCCCCCTCATGTTTAAAGATCAGATGCAGCAGGATGTCATCATGGTGCTGAAGTTCCCCTCAAATTCCCCTGTCACACACGTGGCAGCCAACACACTGCCCCACCTGACCATTCCTGCCGTGGTGACCGTCACTTGCAGCAGGCTGTTTGCAGTCAATCGGTGGCACAACACAGTAGGTAGGTCCTCACGGGCACGTTTCATTCAAATTTGAAGACACCTTAACAATTTAGCTTTAATTTTGAGTGCAGTTTAGCTCACTCACCTGCCTGTGCACAAAAATTTACTGTTTCTGCTGGTTTGTGTCAAATAATCAAAGCTTCTGTTTTCTCTGGTGTCATTCCTAGAAACACTCTCCCTAACAGCAGCATATCACCATGGCAGCCAATCGATTTGTGGTTACTTCAGGATCAGTCTGATACACTTCTTTTCAGGAGAGTGCTGCTGTTCTTGACATAGCCAATATTAATATGTCCCAGGTTTCAGGGAGTGTACACTCCTGTCTGCTGCTTGAGAGAGATTTCATGTCTGTTCAGGAGCTCGTAATAAGCCATCCCCTGCGTCAGTGTTAGGTTTTCTGGGACCCTAAGCAAGCCTAAGCAGCCAGACGCTGAGCTATTCTGAAGAGAAGTTTCCTCATTCCTCCCAAAAGGTCATCGAAAAATTCACTTCCAGCCCCTCTGCTCACCTCTCCATGTTGCCACTAGGACTGTCCATGTCACCTTGACATGTAGGTGCTGAGATTATCCCAGGCATTGCTAAATAGGTGGTTGGGCCATGAGGTACTGTCACATGAGTTAAAAACAGGTTTAATTTTCTGAGGTAGCCTCCTGCTGTGATAGCCCTTATGCTGCAATATTTGGAAACTTTGAGAGTTTCTTCCCACCTAAGAAAAAGAAGAAGGTATCTGGTATTTGAGAGTGTAACTCAATATCTGGCTCAGGAGCTTTGTAGAGACCAAACAAAAAAAGAAAATTCCTCCACTCTGTATACACAGGAGAAGACCCTGGACAGAAATAGGTCCTGCTGGTGAGAGATTTGTGATATTTAAGTTAGATGCCTACCTCCAGTATAGGGATCCTAGATTTCACTGACTTAACTGTAAACCTCTCCTAGGTGAGTAATTCAAGTCAGGTATCCCATCTCTTGTGCACAAAGCTGGACAAAGACTGTTGTACATGCAATGATTAGAGAAGTGAAAAGGAGTTCCCTTATAAGCATGCTGTAGAGGAACTATCAGAGCAAGTAAAATCAACGTGACTCTGAATTCTTGAACAGAAATAAAAAGTTTAATATCACTTTTATTCCAAACATCTGGATAATGTTGGCGTGAATATTAAATTTTGCATGTATTCAGAAAGTACCTGTTCTCTATTTACAAACAAAGTCTTCATGGTGGTTTAGAGAAT
The DNA here is from genome assembly GCA_013396775.1 of Cephalopterus ornatus. Lineage (NCBI taxonomy): Eukaryota > Metazoa > Chordata > Aves > Passeriformes > Cotingidae > Cephalopterus > Cephalopterus ornatus. The sequence continues at coordinate 56,196 of VZRE01000344.1, forward strand.
ACAACAGGAACAGACCAGGATATCTGATTGCCTTTCACAAATCCATGCATTTATGATACTCATCAGGTGCAACTGTGTTACATGTAAAAAATGGTTTTACCATTTCTTTAAAACAAAAGGGAAATATTTAAAGGGGGAAAACCCAAATAAGACATTTTTAAAAAATATATTTTTTTAGTGTGTCCTCAATGGAAGACCCAAATGTCAGGAATGATTCCGAGGTGCAGAAATTGTCCCATGTTATTTTAATGCTCTTTTGACTAGCGTTAATTGTCTAGCTCCTAATTATTTGCCCTCAATTTTCAGGGATACTCTCCCCGAAAAGTCCAAGTACTCTGTACACCATTCATGTCTCCTCTGTTTGAGGAAGATTATTTAGTACTGGAGTAGCCCTTTCTCATCTAGACTCTCAAGTGAAGGGAAGCCAAAATTCCTACCCATACCTTACTGTGAAGGAGTCAAGGTCATTAATATTGCAGTATGCTGGAGTACAAGGGTTTCCTTAACAACTCACATTTGAAGTAATTTAGTTTGGCTGAAGTCATGTTGGTCTTTATGGTGCATGTGGCTGTAAGATTTTAGTTTTTCATGTATACTTTTGTAAAACATAAGTCATGTTGCAAACACGCAGAATTCGTAGCATGAACGAACCATAAATTAAATTTCACACCATTTGTAAACCTCTGGTTTAAATTGCAAAGAAAATAATAGTTTATATTACAACAGAAAGAGATGGGAAAATGACATTATTTAGAGAATCAAAACTCATTTTAATGATTATTCTTACTTTTACATCATGCCTGGCAATGTCTTTTTATTTGCAAGCGACTAATCCAGGACAGGGTATCAATTCCCTACTATTACCATAATATTACTTTAATAACTCACAACTCTAGTGTAAAGGATAGGTTTATTACAGAAATGTATACACATAGGTTTATTACAGTCTGTATACACAGACCACTCATTGTAGAATGTATGTAGAGCTTTCAAGTTTATAAACTTCTCATAATAGAAGTGAATTAATTTAAGTTAGTACCAGTAAAGATCTGCCCCAAACTGTTTTGGTTTTGAAAGAAGAGACAGAAAGTACGGAAGGAGAAGTTCTCAGAGCAGTGTTTCAGAAGATGGCAGGACTAGCTATAGACGAGGTTTTCTTTTACCTCCTGCAGTTGTCTATTGCAGTAGTAGAAAATGAATTTTATTCTCCAGAAGTGTGTATCTCCTACTGAGGATATTCTTGTGCAACATAGCAGTTCATGACAAAAACTGTGTTTTCAGTAATGACAATTTCACTTATATGCTAGGGAAGGTGTCCAGAAGAGCTAAAGCAATATTATCTGTGCATGAGAGCAGATAACACTAAATATGCAGACACTGATGCACATTTGAACATCTGAAAGACTATTCAGAATTGAACAAACAGGAATAATTGTGGCAAATTTACTGTAGCCTGCAGTGTTACAGCTAAAAATTCTACATAAATCCATGAAAAGGTCCAAGTTTCTTTCGCATAAAGGTCTCCATGTGTAAGAAACTCGTAACTATGTTTAATCCAATTATCTTTATTTTCAGTGCTAAGATCTCACTCAGTGCTCAAATATGAAAAAAGTAATTTTCTGTTATACTATTTTAAATAAGTCATTTAATGAATGTTTGTGGCTGCAGAAATTGTGAAGTTGGCACTCCTACATTTATAGTTACCAGTACATAACTGAAGAATTAACAAATGTATATTTGTGTAGCAAGAGGAAGGAATCTCAAAAATTAATAGAACAAATAGTAAGAAGTTACTTTTTTAAAACAGATAATAATCCAATAGTGAGTTTTTAAACCTAGAAAAATCATATAAAAAGGTTTCTCTATGCTTTATTTTTCTTTTCATGGGTAGGCCTTCGGGGAGCCCCAGGATATTCTTTGGATCAAGCTCATCATCTTCCAATTGAAATGGATCCATTGATTGGTATGTCAAGATGAAAATGTAGCAATATATTTGAAATCGTGATTTTCAAGAATTATTGATTAAGCTATATTTGTATATTATGCTTCATTTAACACAGAAAATAGGAAAATATTTATTCTTGTCAGTCCTGGAGAACTAAAAGCATTAGCTATTGATGCTGAATGAATTACATGAGTGCTATTTGTTATTAACATCACCAGCAATTGGTATTTAAGAAACAACCAATTAAGTCAGTTACACTGTCAGCCTATATCTATAATTCTGTTCTCTTATCAGGTCACATTAGTAAAATAAAATGTGAGGGTCTGGTGGAGTTCACATATTTTCTTTTCTTACAGCCAGAATGGTGTTTATCAGCAAAGATGTAGATCCATTTATTTTCATTCAATTTATGATTTGGATTGTTTTCATTGGCATTACTAATTTAATAATGAAAAGATTGGATTTTAAATTGATGAATGATAGCATTTTTAAAATCCAGAATTTTTGAGGAAGCCAGTTATTTTGAGAAATAGTATCTCCTAAAACTGTTATATTGCAGGACTCTCTAGTGGTCATAATTTCTCGTTAATTGCAACTATTTGATTTGTAGGGGTTTTTTTCAGTAATTTGAAACAGAAATTGGGCATAGGGAAGGTTCTTAGGGACAATTTTGTAGCACTGGTAAGAAAAAAATGCATTTTTAAACATCTCCGAAGGAAAAGCTCCTTTTCTGTCTGTGTCAATATTCACGGTTGAAAGATTTATATAGAAGTACCTCAGGAGAGTTAGCTTTCTCATTCTATGTGCTTCATTTGATGATATAATGGCAATGGTTTTCTCTTCAGTTTTTTTCTCTCAAAAACTAGGGCACAACATGGCACCCACCTGTTCTGGAAATTTGAGCAATTTGTTATTCGTTGTTGATGGACATAGAGGGTCTGCTAATTTGAATCATGTTCTTAGAATGCATGTAAACACAATATTAACTTTCAAAAGCAATTTTAAAATATGATTTTTTTTATTCCGTGCACTTGCGAGCAATTTAAGTAGAATAACAAAAAATAGGGAGAAAAATTCAGATTATTATCTGCTTTAAGTTGTGTTCCTATGTTAGGAGAAATGTGCTTCTCAGAGTGATTTTTATCTCACCTAACTTCAGTTAATTGAAGTTAGTTGTCAAGATTCTGTCCACAGCAACTGTCCTCTGGAGCTGTCTAACACTTAGACAGCTATTACAGGGTGAGAAGACTTAACATGTGAAACGATGTCTTCCTCCCCAGTGAGACTGGAGGGAGTGTACATAATTTACTTAGATTATATACTGAACTTTCAGAAAGTTAATATTGAGATGGAACACACCTTTATTGTATTGCCATATCTTGTCTGCTGTGTCACAGGGAGTAAAGAGCACATTAGCTGGGGACTTCCAGTCCTTCTTAACAGCTCCATTTGGCAGTCGGGGTGATGGGATTCTGCATAAACCATTCCTTTACCCTTTGTCTGGGAGAATTTTCAGGTGTCATTGTCTCTTTTGAAATTACCGCCTAAGGCCTGGCTCCCTGCTTCAGGAGTAGGTGATAAGACCTACCTTTCCTGTATTGAAAAAACACATTAGGTTTGAAAGATTCATAGAATCATAGAATATACTGAGTTGAAAGGGTCTTATCAGGACCATCGAGTCCAACTCCTGGCCCTGCGCAGGATGTCCCAAGAATCACACCATGTGTCTGTGAATATTGTCCAAACACTTGAACTCTGTCAGGCTTGGTGCTGTGATCATCTCCGTGGGGAGCCTGTTCCAGTGCTCAACCACCCTCTGGGTGAAAAAGCTTTTCTTGATATCTAACCTAAACCTCCCCTGACTCAAGTCCTCAAGACTTATGCCTTTTCCTCAAGTCCTGTCGCTGGTCATGAGAGTGAAGAGATCAGTGTCTGCCCCTCCACTTCCCCTCATGAGGAAACTGTAGACTGCAATAAGGTTTCCCCTCATTCATTGGTTGAATCCTTATATCTTTGATCCGATTAAGCATCTGGAGATATGGGAGATGTCAGGGTCACACAATACAAGCTGAGATATTTTCTATAGAAGAGATACCAATCAGCAAGAATTGACTTTCTGCAGTATTGTTAGCGCTGACTTGGTATTTTAAATGGACTTCCACCACTTTCTCCTAGTTCAGATTGGTTTGGGGGAGTACTTCAGCAGAGCACCTAAATTATTACCACCTATTATGCAGTGCATCAGGCAGTTTGTAAGAAAGTGTCATCTCCTGTAAAATCTTTTCTCTTATTCAAAGGGAAACTAGAAATCTCACAATAATTTTGTGTTTCTGACACCCATATAGACAGCTCTAAATGTTCATATTCAAAATGCTTACTCTACAACAAATACACACTTCATTGAAAGTTAAATGTATTCATTTTCTCCTGTAAGTGCATGACAGGAAGGTGTTGGAATGGCTTACTTGTAAAATGTGTTTTGCATTTTGTTACAGCCAATAACTCTGGTGTGAACAAACGGCAGATCACAGACCTTGTGGATCAGAGCATCCAGATCAATGCGCATTGCTTCGTGGTCACAGCAGATAACCGCTACATTCTTATCTGTGGTTTCTGGGACAAGAGCTTTCGAGTTTATTCTACAGAAACAGGTGACCCTAAATACAACTCTCTGTTTCTTTGTGGGTCACAAACTGGACAGAGACTATTGTCTTAATAGTACCATATCTAATGCCTGTGCTTACTCCTCAATAAATGATAAAGGGCAGTATTAATTAATACTTCATTATTGTTTGAACATAATAGCTTTGAGATGGTTTTCTAATGGAAGATAAAGCAAGTAAAATGAAATAGAAAGGCATACAGTTTTATTAATAGTAACTTTTGAAAACCATAGCTATTTCCAGGAAATTGATCATATCAAAAGGATCAACTAAAAATTTTGTTACAAAAGTTTTATGACTGGGTTGCTTCTAGCTCTCTCTATTTATTTCATGTAATAAGGAATTAGTTTGCATAGCCTGCTACAGGAACTGATATTTTGTTTCTTTTTCTGATTACTTAGCCTAATATTATTCAGCATATTGCTAAAAATCTATTGCTAAAAACTAATTGCAATAATAGAAAGACGGAGGTGATAATCACAGTAAACCTTAGTTTGACATTAACATAGAACAAATAGACATTTTTAATATAATAATGTCGCACAATTCTGGAAAAGTTCATGTGCTGTCTTATGCATATCACTCATGAAATTCATAAATAGTGTTCTAATGCCATTGCTTAAATACTGATGGAGCCATAACCCCACTTAATATTCAGTGACTGCAGCACTGACTTGATTTTCAGAGATAAGGGTTAGACTATTGATTGACACAGAGCACAGCCTTCAATAGGAATGAAAAAAAGAGGAAAAAAAGGTTTTATCTTTGTGATTTTTTAATCTTGTCGTAGCATGTAGTAAACTCTAATTAAGGGACATGAGGCAAAAGTTTCATTTGAACTGAATATTAATTATATAGTTAATAATTTCTAATGTTGGAAGTACCTTAAAAAAATGAATTTGTATGACTTTGTACTCCCATCAGGAAAATTAACTCAGATTGTGTTCGGCCACTGGGATGTCGTGACTTGCCTTGCCAGATCGGAGTCCTATATTGGGGGTGATTGCTACATTGTGTCTGGGTCTCGCGACGCTACATTGCTGCTTTGGTATTGGAGTGGCCGACATCACATTATAGGCGACAATCCAAATAGTAGTAAGTATGCTTTTAAAAAAACACCTTCCTGAGAGGTCTTCTGTCACACCTATTCATTTTAACATTCCTTCTGTCAGCTTCAGAAGTGATTGACAAGTATATCAATTACTTCATTTAGAGGTTGAAAGTTGGTATAAGAAGAGCACCACATGCTAATTCATTGATTACTAGCCAAAAAAATGTTTAAACACTGTCTGTGTGTAACAGATAGTAGGATGGGAGTGTAGTTCTTAAATTTGCATCACTTATAGCATCATGTCATCATAAACTAGAACAAGATGGTTATGGCCTTTAAGTGACAGGACGTATATCACTATATTTTGACTTTCCTTTCCCTAGAAATATTTTTTGGCATTTTAACTTACTCCCTTTGTGCTACAGCATGCTATATCAGCTGCCTGCCTTTTCAAAAAAAGAATGTTTCACATGCCATGGAATTAAATGAAACTCTCTTGGGAAAGGTCTTTCTACAGCAAGCAAACCTTTGGAGAATCAATATGACTGAAAAAAAATAGAAAAAGAAAAAATGTCAGGAAGAGTTTACATTTCATTTGCACAGAACTATCAGTTCTTTGCAGGCTGAAGGGGACACAATAATAATAATAATAGTATTAATTTGTACAAAAGGGCACTTAAAGCACACTAATTTAAGGGTGCCTTCAGCCAAGCCAGAGATACGACCGCAGCGAAAGACAAGAGCAACTTTCGTCCATATACTGGAGCTGTTCTGTACAACACTAAGTCCATTTCATCTAAAGCAGTTTTTGAATTCTGATGATTGTTTTCAACACAAGGATTCTATCCTTGGAAAAAATGTAAGAATCCATCACTATCAGTTTTGATCACTGATTCAGATACTGACTGGAGGCAGTGCTATCAGTTACAGACATGTAAGTGAAAGTATTTCTTCAACTGAATGGCTGTTAGAAAAATGTTTTATTTCAAAGTAAATATTCTGTTAATTTTGCAGCAGTAGACTTTTTATTGAGTTTTAATATTTTCCATTAGTCTGTAAGCAGAGCAAAGGGGAGACAGATATAAACCTCACTTTTTCACCAGATTTGATTTGCTTTTGTAACAGAGGAAATGGAGGGGAAAAAATAAAATTGTGTTCTCATAACAAATTTCTCTAATTTTTATGTATATCTCAGGAATTCAGTCAGCATCAGAGCATTCTGTTTAGGTTGACACCATTTTGTTTCTTTGAATGCCTGTGTGATTCATGTCAAGTATTAGTAATTTCTATGTTAGGAAAAAAATAAAGAGCTTTCTACTTGCATTTGAAAAAAAAGCAGACTTTTCCTTTACCCCCTCTGGTTATATGGGGCTTGGACAACCTTGCAATTAGCGTCTCCTTTCTGGCTGATGCAAACTGCTTCAATTCTTTTCGAGATAGAATTATTTTAGTTCTGATACTGTTTTGTCATCGCTTACATATCTGAATGCACAAAAGTGATACTTTTTGGTGTCTCAGGTTTAATATCTTAGCTGCATAACTTTGGAATTGTCTGCCTTGGACACCTTGGAAGGATATGAATTGGATGACAGAAATAAATGAAAACAAAAATGAATTGTATGATTTGCTCTCTATCTCTACCTCTGTATGGATAAGGCTAAAGGAAAGGTCTTATAATCAGATTAATGGGAGACTGTACTGCAGATAATCATGTCCAGTCAAATTAAATCTTACAGGCACAGGTATGAGAACTCAGGAAGATTGAATACCTAAGTCCACTGGGGTTACTTTGAAATATATTGATACAATTTTTAAATATTCATGTTGAAGACATGTTAAAGGCTGATGTTGAGGAAGACTGATGTCATCAATATTATTGCTATCTCTATTCATTGAATTAAAGTTACCATGGATATGCTAATTAGGTACTAAGACTGTACTATAACCAGAATTTCATGTGTTGCAAACCTATCTTTATTAACAGCTACTTTGAATTTTAATGAACATACATTGATGGGGATAGATCACGGAAACAAAGGGCCTTTAAAAAAAGAGCCTTTAAAAACTTCTACAATTACTAAATGCTTCTGCTGAAGTAATGACTGGTACTTTCTGTTCCTTACCACAAACAGACATGATAGTTGTCATATGACCGATTCCCCGTATACTAGTTTTCAAGACTGAAGCATTTTCAAAAATCCTTATGAAAATATGTCAGAAGTTTTACATAGTTAAAGCCACTGAAGTAGTAAAGAAATATTTCCTAATCTACTTCTAAACTATCTTCTATAGTTGCTAGTAGAAGATTAGGATTTATCTTGTAGGAAAAATGAAAGTGAGATGTTCACTGTAGGTCAAATCCAATTACTTAAGATCTTTAGAATCAATTTCCAGAAAGATGTAGATGATAATTTCAGGGGGAAAAGGGAGGATTGGTTTTTTTAAAAGCTGTCATCTGGAGACACAGATAAGGTATTTTATACCACAGGCTTTAAGAAGGTGAAGAACTCAAAGAAAAATGTCAGATATAGTAACTATATGGGTTAGATGCTTGACTATATAATCATCTTTTAAGCTGAAAGATAGTTAATGATCAATTTCAGCTTCAATACATCCAATTACCAAAAGGAACTTTAGTTGTTTCAGAAAATCTTAAGGGGGAGAAAAACCAAACCCCGGTCCTAAACAGTTTGTGTAGTTTAGCATTTGTATAGAAAAATGTAGATACTATTTCATTTGAAAACATAGCAGTCACAATCATTTATTGTGAAATACTCTGGGGCAAAAGCTTGTCAGATCAAACTTCTTACAGATTCTGTTAAAGTTCCATATTCCAGAATCTGATCTTTACTAAACAACTTGTATGTCAACAATCTAACCTGTCAGTCTTTTGCTGAAATACCTGTGCAGGCATGTGCTCAGTGGGTGACCTCAGCTGTGTCTGTGGGAAATACAGAAACAGCTCTGGTTTAAAGAGGAGAATTGAGAAAAAATTGCGTCTTGGATAAGACTCTTGCAAGTGGCTGCTCTAGCTCAGTAGTTGAAAACTTTCCTGTAGGAGCGTGATAAGCTTCATTTTATAATTTTAAAACAATTGTTCCAAGCAATGCATTTATTAAGTTATCACTTTTAATGTACAGTAAGTATAAAAAATGAGTTTCTGGTTTAGTTTGCACTTGTAATTGAAGTTTTACCAGATTTTAAATACAATGTTTCTCACAGAGTAGCTTTCAAAAATAGCTTGTAAAAAACCTTCAGTTAGTTTGTCCAGAAAGTGGGAGACTAAGTTCTTGACCACTAGAGACTGGGGGAATTCAAGCCCTCATTCCCATATTCACAAGCATATGCTGACTATCAGCTATAAATTAATGTGGGAGGGGACCCTGTGAACCTCCAGCTTTAGTAGAAAGCAAAATTCTTTTCTATGCTCTTGTTTATGGATCTTTCGTGACACTATGATTGCATATAAATAGAGATAAACCAAGAAATCAAGAGCCCAAACTGCATACCTTCAATGCATATAGGGCAAATCCGTTTCCTATTTGTACTTTCTCTGGTCCAACAAACTGGTTTCATGGCCATGCCATTGCTAAGTTCCAGCAGAGGTGGTAGAAAAAGGTCCTAGACTAGACTAAAAAGACTGGACTAAAAGGCTGGTGTTTGGGGATGCTTCTGGAAAATGAGAGATGTGGCATGATTTTCTGTGGGCTGAAGGGCAGTTGAATGCAGGGGTTTTTGTATGATTGAACCTCCCTTTATTTCTTTATCCTTGCTTAGTTAAGTACCACCTTTGGGAAAAACACTGAACTGAATGAAACTTAGTCCTCTTGCAAGGGTCAGATATCTACTTTCTAAGCCAAAATTGCCGATCTGAACTGGCTAATCTGAATCTGTGCTTTATTAAGTTGATGACCACATTATATAAATCTGCTGCAGCTGAGAGAACAGTGAAATGTATCTGTTTTCTCTTAGTAAGGCACAACACATACAAAGGACATAGTTTGCATATTTTAAATCTTTGAAATGATATGGGAAATGTAAATCTTTGCAGTTCTTAGAGATTGAGTAGAAAAATTATTGTGACGGATTTTAACAATTTGTGGTTTGATTTTTTGTTCTCTTATGATATATAGGGATTTGCTTTAGGTGAGTGCTAATTTGTATACAAATTTCTTCTCACATAGCAACTGTACTAGTTATCACAAAAAGGAGCAAAGAGAGTATATGATATACCCTGGAGTTCAACAGGTATCATTATAGTTGTTTTATTTTTATATTTTATGATTGCTTTATTGAATGTCTATCTCAAACAAGTGACTTTGAAAATGAGAATTATCTCAGAGTCTGAACAAGTATACCAAAGTGGATGATAGAATTTCAGAAAAGTGAGGGACAGATGCTTTCATCTGAAACAGACACAAATTCAGAAACTAATTTGGAAGTGATAAAAATTAATTTGCACACTTTAATTGGAATCAGACTCCTGCATGAAAGAAAGGAAGAGTAGGCAGCTTGTGCTAAAGGCTGATTGAATTTTTTGTCGGGTGAGTATGTTGGACTTGGCCACTTATCCTCTTGAGCCTTTCTATGCAATATATTACATTCACCCTCTGACTGGTGTTCTTTAAAAGGATCAATGCTATCGCTGTTTTTTCCCTAGAGCCCAAAATTTCATTGATCTTGGGACTTGACATTTCTTATTACCTATTGTAGCTTCCAAGAGGATGGCCACAAGAGGTGTGAGAGTTAGCCCCCCTTTTTCTAATGGGAACTGTGCTGACCACTGGAAAATACTGCGTCTCTCAGCCCTACCATGGGTTTGTCTAGCATTGTAACATAACATTCAAAGGTGCTAACGGTTCATCCTGTTCTAGTGAGTGTCTTCTGTATATCTATAAAAGGAGGGGTAAACATTACCATAAAAGATCTTTGTCTAGTTAATCTGCGTTTTTTTAAAATCTGTGATGGAGTATAGTTTTTTGTATTTGTTTTACTTAACACAATTTTGAAACAATTTAAAATTGTGATCATCAAGGGTTCTGAAAGTTTACATCTTGAAAGAGTAGTCTTTCTGAACTCAGAACATTCACTTATTGTTTTATATCCCTCTACATTTTAATATGCCCTAGCTTAACCTTGAAAGTTCAGTACTTTAAAAATAGCCACTGCCAAACGAACTGGATGGCTGTCTGAAGGTCCTGCACAAGCACATGGGCACACGTACTATCTGCTTTGTCTGTTTAAAGAGTTATTATGGCACTTGTACATTTGTACAATTTAAGTACTAATTTTTAATATAGTATCCTAGCACTGTTCTGACAGAGTAGAAGCTCTCTGAAAACTAGTTTGTAGTTTTTGGTGGCACTGTCTCTACTCTGGTAGCCAAGACATCTCTCTCCTAGGACTGCTATTTAAAAGTAAATGAGCCAATAATCCACCTCAGCTAAGGCAGTTATCTCTAGTATTCTGCCTCTCAGGCCGAACATCTGTTCTCCAACACCAGTATGTTTTTTTCTCATAGTATATATTCAAGAAGGCTATTACATTTTCACTTCCATGAAAGCTATAGTACTTTCTAAGATTTTTTTTTTTCTGATAAGCATCCCCTCAAAAGTCCTAACAAGCAAACAGTAAAGCAAATTATCATCAGTGAGTAATTCAGCTATAGCCTTGTTCTTGCTTTTGTGAAAGTCAGAGATGAAACGGAAGCTGGAATTTGCCTTGTGGTCTCATTTTTCTTTATATAGAAGATTCCTACATTTGTTCCCATAGTAATCTGTACATAATTCCTGTAAAAGGACAATAAGAGAGAAATAGTAACACTATCTGTTCTCTTTCTTTCCCTCTTCTTTTTTTCCTTACCATGCAAGAGCACCATTTGTTCACAAAGAACCTGACAATAGTATTAAGAATTATATTTTTCAGTGATAAGGGAAGATGTGTTTTATTTTAGACTTTGTAAAAAGACTTACTTGTTTGGAAATATAGTGCTGATTTTTTTTTTCTTTTGCCCTCTAGTAATTCAGTTCAAAGGTGCTCCTTTGGGGAAATTACAGGGAGTTTACAGTGATGGTATCTCAGTTCTTAGGTAGGATATTTTCATGTGCAATTCCCTTAGTGCTGCAGCCTTTGACCTTTGGCTGCATCTATCAGTGGTGATGTGACAATGACAGAATATTTTGCTAGATTTTGAATGATTCCTGGAGTTCACAACTTCTGTCCTTAGCAATAAAATGTAATATGACTGAGGTTCATGCCACAGCTTTTTTTGTAGAAAGTATCAGTGAATAAATTTTTCTTTGAGCCCTAAGGGGAAAAAATCCCATTTTCAATTACTGCTGGACTGTTACTGCTAATAATGTATGAGATAATGTATAATAATGATATTCCATTATTAATTTTTATTTACTGAAAAACAAGACAAAACAAGGCTTATAGATATATGTTTCAGGGCAGTTGTTTCTTATAAGCATTTTCCTTTATAAAAAAATTAATCAATTAAATATGCTTAATTTGTGTATCCTGAATTTTTACAGTTCCATGATATTATAATGCTTTCCTACAAAACACTGAGGAAAATGTCCTTTTGAAAATTGCATTATTTCTTTTTCTTTTAAAAAATTTCTGACCACGTAATAATTTGAGTCATTCAGTTTGATGCAGTCTGATGAAATTTCTGTAATCAGAGCTTAAGCCAAGATGGCTCTTGAGCATAATTTCTCTTTTTTCCAGGAGGACATAAAGAAGGAAAAAAAAAAAAAGAAAAAGAAAAAAGTGGAAAATTCTGAATTTAGTTTAATTACTTTTTTTTTTTACTCTTTCTGTTATGCACATGGAGAAAACAAAACCTTAAAAGGAGATGGGGTTCTCAAAAGCAATGCTCATGGGGAAATTATAAAAATCTGAATCTCAAAATGTAGCCATCTTTTATAAGATACAAAAAGCATCTTTCTCTGTTTCTTCCAACATCCATCCTTCCCTAGCAGTAGAGCTCAGTTTTCAGTTCACGTCTTCAGTTTCCAGACTAAAAAGAAACCTTTCTTACAATCTAGATTAAAGCTTGGGAAACTAGGGTAGCTGTTTGCGTTAGAGGTAAGAAAGTATTAGTGTGTATGTACATTGCAACAATAAGACTAGTTAGATTGAATCAACCTCTACCACTAGGTCCAAAACTGAAGTAAATCCATGGTTGGTAGTATTCAGCTTATTCAGAAAGATATTAAAATACATGGAATTTTTATTAACATTTACATGACAGGAGATGTTAGGGTTTGGCAAGAAATACTCTAGATTCATGCTAAATTTTCAAGAATTATCGTTCTATACATTTCTGGCTATCCAAATTTTAAGCAAGAACTTTAAGCTAGACAGACACAGAAATGAGTTGCTATAATAGCTAAAAATTGGCAAGCCCATCCCTTCAAAGGAGTATTTTAATAGAGCCAAAAGGAAAGACTCAGAGGGATGATTTATTCTGTAAGTACATAAGTGGAAAAAAACACTAGAGAAGGAGAAGACCTGAAGCTAAGGGACAGTGCTAACAAAAGAACAAAGAGATGCTAGAATAAAGAAACAGGAGTAAATTCAATCTGAAATTCAGAATATTTCTTTCCTTTAGAGTAGGAAAGATCTGGAACATCCTTCCAAGTCATGTACCCAGATAGCCATTTCGTTAATTTATTCTCTGGTTTATATGATGTGAGTGTCCACAATAAAAATAGATTAAAGTCACTGACCCACAAAAGTCTTTCCAAGCCTCCATTCCTAATGCATATCTTTCAAAAACCTATGCGGTATTGCTTGGCTACCCGGGTAGTTCCCTTTTTAATTTGTTTTAGTGTTTAAGTACATTTCCAGTTAGGAAACTGCATTTTATTCCAGAGTTGAAATGTGTGCAGCCATTCCCCCAGTGGACCTTGCTATGCCATTAGCTGCAAGATAAATTTCTGGGCTATTGGTCATCTTTTATGCCCATGACTCCCAGTTACAGTAGTCAAGTCACTGCTTTGCTGCCTATGCAGTGAAGAGAGAAAACACTTTAAGCACTGTGCAGCCTCCTGTCTTATTCTTTGTATCACTCTCCTTTAAGATCATTTCTGTAAATGTGGGTACAAGACTTTCACCTTTTTGGTCTACAGTGGCAAAGTAGTTCTTGCCTCCTATTTGCTATTCTAAGGTATTGCATTGGAAGTTCATGTTGAGGGAGTTTTACTTTCTGGCTCTATAGATTCTTCTCTATATCACTTCGTTCCAGAACAGAATCTCTCTCAAGTGAACAGAGTTTATGCTTGTCCAGGAAAATTGACCTTCCACCTGGCTGCACTGAAAATATATAAAACGCATTTCACTACCTTCTTATTTACCTAGACAATGCAGAGAATGCTATAATAATGGATTTCTCTTATCATTGAGAAACTTTGAAGCTTTGCCTCAAATTTGTCATTGAAACCTTGCATCAATTTTATATTACAGGCATGTCTTACCAGCAAAGATTTTATATTATCCCATAGATAACATTATTGGTTAGTATTTGATCAAGAATCAATTTCCAGCTCCTAACTGCACACCCTAATTTCCACACCCTATTTTACTTATATGTAGCTAGTAGTATACACCTTTCTATGGAAAAAAAAATTAAGATCTGTCATTGAACCAGCTTCTGTGCCATCCATGTTGTCCACAGTCAGTTCTATATAAAACTGGTTTAAATCAAAACATTGTATTACTAAGACAAATATCTTGGGAAAAAATGCCATTTAAACATAACCCATTTTAACATAGGCATGTGTATCAGCTATACCCCTCATCCTATCAAAATTAGATAAGAACAAGACTCCCATTTCCAACACATCATGGTGACTAGTATTAATGAGATTTTTGCTTCCAGTTCTTCTTGACAGAACTGTGGATAAACCATTTTGTTATATTTCATGGAATTAATGTTACAGTAATTTATCTGTAGTTCCCTAGGTAATTTATTTTATCCTGTTTTGATATTTCAGCTACATGGGCAGGACTCCAGTCCTTCGGAATTTCCCAATTTTTTGTATTTCATTTGTACAGTGTAAATATAACCAAATGAACTCTGTGTTATCCAGCACATTGTTAACTTTTTGTTCACAATTGACTTGCTTTACCTGGCAAAGCAATATCAAATACTGAGCATCTATTACTATTAGAAACAACAGAAATGTCACTGTTTGTCATATAAGCACTCCATAAATGCCCTCTTGTTTGAACCCAAAATAAAATTAATTTCCATCCTTAATAAAAAGAATAAATATTCAGGGAGTAGTCTATCCTATTCTCTAATAAATTTAATGTGATAAAAATGGCATAGGTGTTCATATTGATATATCTAAAATTGCATATACCCATAACCATTTTTACACATATTTTAATCTGTAAGCATTCCACGTGTCTCTGAATCAACATTATCTATACAACAGTAGTATGTTTCTAGTGCAGTGCTGTTCCTCCTCTCTTGTTTTCCTACTCCTAGTTTCATGAAACAAATTATGATCATTAATATAGGAACATCCTCAACTCCTACTACTCTTCAGGTTCATAGCAGAAGTCTGAAGACATATATATCCAACAGCAAACCTTTACAATACAGCTGTTTGTAATACCACCACACTTTGTGTTCTTTTAAGTAATTTATTAATGCATTGGAAAGTTACTCTTATGAAACTTTATGCTACCTGAATATATTTTGCTCATTATGCTAAGTATGAGATATTTAATCACTCTGCATGTCTCTTTGATGCTTACTGATTTGAAGGAAATTATAGAAGACTTCTTTGGTTGATAAACCAGGTCTCATTTGGCATTCGCTGTTGTTTTCTTTTTCCTGTTCTACTCATCTCACTTTTTTCTTAATTTAACAGGTGATTATCCAGCTCCTCGCGCTGTTCTAACTGGCCATGACCATGAAGTTGTCTGCGTGTCGGTCTGTGCAGAGCTGGGACTTGTTATCAGTGGTGCTAAAGGTCAGAAATGGTTTTATGATTTAAGTCTTAACGTTTTTAGAGTCTTTTTTAGTGGGACTTCTCAGACTTTCCACACACCACATATGCTTTAATCATCCAAAGTAATCTCTACTAAGATGTGTTGTAATTCTGGGGGAATCTGAAGCAGTTGACTCTGAAAATTGTTACTTACCATCTGTACTTATGAGTTTAGATACAAATTAAGTTGTTCATTCCTTCCAACCATCAGTCTGTGCAGCTATTCCCCCAGTTCTGGAAGGTTATTTTATAAAAATGTGTGCAATAATTCTAATGGCATCTAGTGATTTTTAAGAAACTTATAGGTGGAGATGTGTATTTTGGAAAGGTCCAACTCCAAGTTCTCCACTCTGACCTTAAAAGAATGATAGTTTGTAGCACTGACCTCACTTTCCAGGGAAGCAGGATCAGTTTGCTTGGTTTTGGGTCTATGTACATTTTATCCAGTGGGGTTTTTTTGCTTTGATTTCTAAATAATAATGAACAGCTGCAGGCTTGTTGTTACCTCTCTTAATGTTTTTCAGTCACCTGTTCACACTTTCTCATTGTTATGTATGAAATCCAGAGTACCCAAAATTGCTAATGCAAGTGTTCAAAATACTTTCCAAACCTGCAGCAGTCTCCTGTATAACTGGTAATCAGTGTAAATAAAGCACCAGCCTCAATGAGTGTTTGCTTCACCTTCCTTACTCTGTTTCTCCTTGATTTGTTGTATTTCACTTGTTTTACCCATCTTCTCCTCTTCCTCATTAATTCTAAGTCCACTTTTCTCCCACACTGCTCTCTCTCATTCAACTTCTTAATTTGTAAAATCGCATGTCTTTTTCTCTTTTCCTTTCCTATTTGCCTCTCCCTCCTCCACCTTTTCTCTTAGTTTCTTTTGTGCTACATCATCTCTTCTCCCTTCTTGTCTCCTTTCTATACGTTACCTTTGTCCTTCCTTAAAGTTCTTTTTTTTAATATATTTTCTTGTCTCATTTCCACTCTACTACTACATCCACAGACAGTGACTTGCTTTCTCTGTCTACAGTGATGCCTGTTTTATTCATCCCCATGGATATCTTTGTACTCCTTTTTTAAAAGTTTGCTACTTCTGAGGGTAAGAAGGTGATACTTGCTCAGCTGGCTTTTGCTCACAGCTGAGCTCCTGGGTTATTGTTTTTTATACTCCCTTGGAGCTCAACATTTATTTTCAAAGCTGAGTGTGAAACTTTCGAGTAAAGCCATTTTTAACAGGAAATCCTAATGGGTCATTAACTCTTATAATGGCATACTACATAACAGTCATAGGCAAAGTCAAGACATTTGGGAAAAAAAATGTACAGTGATGCTGATCCTAAAATTTTTCTCTTGCAGCACTGCTATTTCTCACCCTTTAAGGCAGCTTCATACACACTTGCTGCCATAATGGTCTACTCTTTCAACTATGTTTTTATAAATTTCCTCTTCTTAAAATAGATGAAATCTGTACTCTGTTATCTTCTGCTTCATTAAGTGTATGATGCATTGGTAACTTACACATTTTTAGAGGTAAAGGCTGATGGAGAACCAAAGACTTTTAAATCAAATTCAGAATATGTTTGTAATTGATCAAGAGAAATGGAGGCCCAGTCTGTCTCCTAAGGTACTCTTCTCATGTTCTTTCTCTTGAAACTCTAGTCTGTATAAAAAATGCAGAGACATAATATATATTTTTTTTTTTTTTGCTGTTTTCCAAGAGATGCCTTTTTTAAAGCTTTTTCTTCAGTTCTGTTCTTTCCAGTCTTTTCCAGTTTCTTAGATTGTATCTCATGGTAGAGCTGCATTGCCCTGCCATCCTGCCTGAGTGCAGCCTGTGCTTCCTGGCAGGCAGCTGTTCCTCCGGAGCTGGCTGTGGCACTGCAATAACATGCACAGCACTCAAGAACCTGCTGAGGCAGGGAGACAGCAAATATAGGACTCCTCTGAGGAAAATCCTGTGCATCAAATTGATTTTTGCATGTTCTTACCCAACAAACCCAAAAGAGAGTGGTCAGTCTGCATGTTCTTACAATAGCATCCTAAATCAGATGTGCCTTTTTGTGTCCATGACAACACAGCTGTGAAGGTATTACACTTTTCTTTGGAAAAATCTAACAAGGTAATTATTCTAAACCTGGAGGCATCACTTCTTGTAACATTCTGGCACTTTAGTATTTACAAAGCTGAACCTCAACTATTTGAGAAAATAAATTAATTCCATTGCAGTGGTACCCCATGGACACAGTCAAGCTTGAGGTCCCTCTGCATAAGACTTTATGCAAATACAGATAAAATCATGTTTTCAGAGGGTTCACAGATGAATTCACTGATGCTGTGATTCATTCTACCTGGGCAAACCCAGCTGCTGTGTGAATTTCTGAAAAGTTAGAAGGGCTTAAGGTGGGGTGGCTGAGTCTGCCAACATGATTTTACTTTAAGGGTCATAAGCCAGTTGGATAAGGAAGAGATTATTGTGCTGCGCATGAGCATCCTGTGATTCATAAAAGAAAACAATTAGTATTTACTGTGACTCATTACATTTATCAGAGAAGAGACTCTTTTTCTTAGTAGGAATACAGATCTCTCTTTCAAAAGAGCTTTTCTCAAAAATCTTGAAATGGAAATAGCTTAGTTTTGGATCTTAAAATGTTCATTGTAGTTTTCATAGCTGTTTGTTTCTTTCATGAGCAGTAATAAAAAGACATTAATATCTCTCTGGAGTAAATGGAGTTATAGTGTCATCTCCTAAAATCTCTTACAGTCAAAGTATCATTGTAACTCTGTTGGCTATCAGATGACTCCCTTTTCTAAAACAATTCAGGAATGAAACCTATGCATAATATGTTCATTGGGGCAAAGGATCTACAGGAACTGCCATTGTCTGTAGGAGAAATATGCAGTAATACAATCATATGCCCTCTGGGAGTTGCTCCTACTAGTCACTGATAGAGCCCCATCTGTTTAATTTGATTGGACAGGCTAAAAACAGTTCATGTTGGAGAAAATCAGTAAGACTGAGACTTCTGAATGCTTGGAAACAGGAAAGAGTATTTTAAAAGATAGATCAATGAAAACTACTACCACTTTTAGGCATGTTGTATCTATTTTCTTGATATGCTAGCTCTTACATTTCCTTTCCTGTTGCATGTTTTAAATTCTTTGGGCAAATATTTCAACTTCTCATATCTACGCAGGACTAATGTGATATAAATGCGTATTATTCATTCCCTTTGTGCACAGAGTATATAGTTTGTATAACCAGCAAATGTATGATATATTATGTTTTCATATACAGAAGGACCTTGCCTAGTACACACAATTACTGGAGATTTGCTGAGAGCCCTGGAAGGAACAGAAAACTGCTTGTATCCTCGCTTAATTTCAGTATCTAGTGAAGGTCACTGCATCATCTACTATGAACGAGGACGGTTCAGCAATTTCAGCATTAATGGCAAACTCTTAGCTCAGATGGAGATCAACGATTCAACTAGGGTAAACCTAAATGCAAACAAACATTTTTTGTGTGTCATCTTTATTTATTAAAATAAATTGAATTTATTTGCTATACGGTTTAAAGGTAATCATATACGTAAAATTGTTGCCTTCTACTTAAGCCATTCAAACACATATTCTTTCATCACTATCTCCAAATACAAAAATGCACTTGAGCTTTTCCAGAATAAATAAGAACAAATAGTTTATGTTCCCACACAATTCCTAGAATTTTTGTTTGGAATTAAATTTCATTGGGAAATATGTCTTTGAAACAAAATGCTCTGAAAAGACTTCATTCTTCATTTATTAGCCAAGACATGAATTCGTGCCTTCGGGACTCTGCTCTCTCACTTGTGATTGAAGCAGCATTAAGAATGAAAAACACTGCTCTGCTTTAGATGTTAGTGATGGCACCAAGTATTCTAGAACAAACTATGTTATGTAGACATGTTATGTGCTGAACTCAAGTATTGGCAGATTCGGCTAAAGAGCTTTTTTGTTATATATTATGTTTAAAAACAAACAATTGTTGTATTTAAAATGGATTTGGATTTATTTAAAATCCAAAATTTGTTGGTTTGTTTTTTGACTGGGGAGGAAGAGAATTGGGGCTGTTTTTCTTGAACTTTAAAGTGGATAGAACATAAGAGATGTTTATAAGTCGATTATTTTTTTTTAATATTAAGACATTAGAAGTTAACTATGTGCTTTGGATTTGTCTTTTTCTCCTGAAGGCCATCCTCCTGAGCAGTGATGGGCAGAACCTGGTGACAGGAGGAGACAATGGTGTAGTGGAAGTATGGCAGGCCTGTGACTTCAAGCAGCTCTACATTTACCCTGGCTGTGATGCTGGCATAAGAGCTATGGATCTGTCTCATGATCAGAGGTGAATTTACCTTTCATATTTGTATGTAAATGCTAAAATTTCACAAAGTATACATCTTCATGAACTTTAAGTTATGAATTTATTGTATGCCCTCATTAAGAGGGTATGTAAAAAACCATTACCCCCGTTGTTACCTTGTTGATTTATCTGACTCAACCCTTCCTCTGATCCTTGAGTCTCATATTGCAAGCACTTAACATTGATGAGGTCTTATATCATTGAAGTCAGTAAGCCAGACACTCAGCCAGCAAAATATGGCTAAAATTGCATTAAGTGAAGAACATGGGAATAGTCAGACTGGATTAGAGTGCAATAGTACCTATTAACCAATGCCTGAAAAAACAATTACAAAAGTTTGCGGTACCATTCTGAGGAGACTGGATGTGGCACTTAGTGCCATAGTCTAGTAACTGGTAGTAGTGGATCAAGGGTTGGACTTGATGATCTCAGAGGTTCCTTCCAACTCGTATGATTCTATGATTCTATGATTTTCAGCCATGTAGAACTTGAGAACTTCTTGGGGTAACATCTAGCCCATAATGTGTAACACTGTCAGTGGATTGATCCACAAGGATTGTGCGTGGTCCTTTCCTTTAATCTTCCTGAGCAATGGAGATGCAGTGTACAAGCCTAGATGCCCACAGTCAATGTACAAGATACATGCATCTGGTCCCTCAGTCTTCTACAGTGATTATAATGTAAGCCTATGTGTTGCATTTATGCAGAGTTATGAGTGGGGTTTTGTTTGCATCATGGATCAATCTTGTATTTTTTATCAATATACACACACTCATGACATGCAAAAAATTCCTAGGATATTAGAAAAATCATACAGCGTTCATTTAAGTTAATTTTTTCTTACACTTTTCAGCTTCTCTATCCATTTTGTAAAGCAACAAAAACACCTTTAAGCAAAATAGGTATCTAATTTACTCATGTGTGCATAGATGACTTGAAACAATTTTTTTTGCCTGAAACTTACTCTTATTGAAATTAACTTACAGGAAGAAGTTTGCTTCTAGAGCTTTGCCAGTTTATACATACATCATGTACTCTGATTTGTTCAAAGGGATTTATTTACACTGAAAAAAACTCCAACTAGCCTATTTTCTCCATCCCTTATTGCAATCTGTACAAAATGCTTTAAGGACCTGCTTAGCTTTAGTCACATAATTAAGCAGAGAACGTTTTTTGTATGGTTTCATAAAAGTGGTGCTAGATACCTTCTCCAATATTTGAACTCAGCTACCAGAATTAGACATAGGATAACTGGAAAATCACCTCAACTACTGCTACCAGAACAACATAAATCTGGGGCTACATTTCAATATGAAGCTCTTTAGGAGTACTAGTTTGTGATCAGCTTATGATTAAGGGACCAGTTCAGTTGTCTTCACAGAGGCATCTCATTGTGTCTGGGAGGCCCTAGGATATCCAGCTGATCCCAGCTGCAGCCCCAAGTGCAGAGAGTTCCACATGTCCTGTGTCCCAGCTGCCAGCCAGCATAGACATGTCAGCCATCCTAGGTCACCTCTCGTGTCATGAGATACCTGAAATTATGTAGCTGGGTTCTAAAACATCTGAATGAAAGTGTTTTCGCTCAAGTGTCTTCTTGTGAGCTAGAGGAATAAGTTTCTGAAATAAGGGTGGTGATTTATTTGCTACAGCCTGTGGAATCTAAAAGACAGTTAAGCTCATCCTAAAGTACATGTCCAGTGACCTGCACTGAAGGTACTGATTAGGGCCTAATTTGATTGTCTACCAATAGCCAATTAGTACTGTTTGAGATACCTCAGTGGTCTGAGGTGCATGTCTTGGGTGAAATATAGCAAAGGAACTAGTGAAGACCCACATCCTTCTGTAGAGGCAGCTGGAATCAAGGCAGGATACGTGAGAGCATCTCAAATGACATTATTCTGGAACACCTCTCTTATAAAGACAGGCTGAGAGAGTTGAGGTTGTTCAGCTTGGAGAAGATTTAACTTTAGGGAGACCTCATTGTGACCTCTCAGTACTTAAAGATGGCTTAGAAGAAGGAGGGAGAGCAACTTTTTTACTTGGGCAGGTAGCGATAGGACAAGGAGGAACAGTTTTAACCTAAAAAAAGAGAGATTTAGATTAGATATTAGGAAGAAGTTCTTAGAGGATGGTGAGACACTGGAACAAGTTGTCCAGAGAAGGTATGGATGCTCCATTCCTGGAAATGTTCGACGCCAGGTTGAATGGGGTCCTGGGCAAGCTGGTGTAGTGAATGATTTCCCTGCCCATGGCAAGGGGGTTGGAACTAGATTCTATGATTCTAAGATTCTTTGCTTTTAACTATGTGAAGGTGGCTGAATGGACCTCTAATCTCCCTTGACCAGAATGGCAATGTGGAAGTTTGGCTCATATGTCAACACCTAAATGTAGCATCTCCATTGTAAACTGAATCCCACTCATGATCTTAATCTTCAGACAGTGTTGCAAAAAGTGCCTTGTTCTTTTAGCTTTTTTATTGTTTATAATAAACTTTCCCTCGAGAAGGTAAAGGAGAATTAACATCACCATCTTTGATATCTTTTTCAGAACCCTGATTACTGGCATGGCTTCTGGAAGCATCGTAGCTTTTAACATAGATTTTAACCGGTGGCATTATGAACATCAGAACAGATACTGAAACTGAATGAAGAACTGAGAGCCCAGGTAAAGCTGAGAGCACAAGTGCTGCAATGAAAGGTGTAGTCTCTGGTGGAAAACCACGTCTGCATTGACCTCCGTTGTACATTCCATTACACCCAGCAATAGCTGTACATTGTAGTCAGCAACCATTTTACTTTGTGTGTTTTTTCACAACTGAACACCAGCTGCTGAAAAGCAAGCTTGTATCATGTAAATTATATGAATTAGGAAATGTTTTGGTAATTATTTCATATATCTTTGTTTATTGAGAAAGGGTAGTAGGATGCGCCACAAGAGACTTTTGAAAATTCTGGGGTATCTTGTGTCCAGTTATTTCAATGTTTAGGCTTTGAACCTAACATGCATCCCATCTCCAGCCTCTTTTCAAGCTGAGATTAAAAAAAAATATGTTTGATACTTTGTACATCAGATGCACATCTTAACTTTAAAGGGATACTTTTGTAAAAGTAAAACCTTGTATAAAGAACAAAACTGTTTCTTAATTTTATTGTGGAGTTACAACTTGCATGTACTTTAAACCTGATGTCTTGAAGGAACAGGTGCATTCACACAAATCAGACTGGAGATCTGCCTAAGGGTACAGCTTGTCTTAAAGGGTTGAATTTGGGAGCAAACAGTAATTTTGACATTTCTACCCACACATGTTTTTCACTTTTTGAATCTAAAGTTTACCCCTATGAAGTGGAGTTCTGCTCATGAAGCATTTGGATAAAAAGCCATCATTTGCCATATTTATACTTTATACAATAGAAATCAATTTCCTCCCTTTTAAATTCAAAAACAAACCAGAAAGGGAGCAAAGAGCAAAGTTCAGTTTAATGCTTTGTAATGCTTAATGACTCCCAATACAGACAAAGTGCTATACTTCTGGAATATGAATATTTGGCCTACAAATCACAGGCAAGAGAGCCCCCATTGATTTTTTACCTTATTTTTCCTCTAAGGAGCTGAGCCTTAGCTTTGTTGTAAAGGTGACTGAGGTTGTTCTTTTCAGTTCTTCTGAAAATCTCACCTGAAGCCACTCAGATTAAGGCACTTCATCTTTTACAAAACTGTAATGATAATTATCAGAATAATTTTCTGCACATTATACTGATCAAATTACACACCCAGGGGTATATACACTTTAATTCATGTTTCTTCTTTGTATATTTGGTGACTGTATTGTCATAGATGTACATATTGTGTCGGTAGGGCTATGAGGCATGTAACAGGAATGTAATTTTCTCAGAATTTACACTCACTTGCAGTCATTTATTTAAAAAGATAATGGATTCTTTGTATTGGCACTTTGCACCAGAAACATATCATTATTTATTGATGTGATTACTTATTTGTTATCCACCTTGTATTAGTAAGTTTAGCACTAAATTTCCTTCTTCATTGTTGTTTGTATTTATAAGATTTGGCAATCATGGGGATCAGCCTAATGATTAAGTTATTCATCACCTGTCTGTAAGCAATATCTTGAGTTTGTAGCTTAGAATTGGGAGACTATTGAACATCTGGAAGACAAGTTCATTTCATCTTGAGATCATGGTGAAATATTTTGGATATATAAATTCCTTAAGCTATTGTAACCATGTTTTATTGCAAAGATGTAAAATATGCCAGATGTGTGTGAGTTGGAAATCAAAAAGAAAAATAAAATATGCAAAGAATTCAGGGATTGCTTTTCATTTCAATAAACTTTTTGTCAAAACATTCACATTATCATTATCACAGGAACAAACAATTATTTTAAGAAATCCTTACTGATATGCCAAGTATATGCCAAAAATTATGCACGTCTGGGTGGTTGTATTTCCTAGGGTCTCTGGAAAAAAAACAGAGGTTACAGAGTGAGTTTTGCAACTCTTTTGATTGTCAGTACATGAAGAGAAGCTACTAAGGGTACTTTGTTCAGCAGAAGAGAAAAATCAAAGCCTTTAAGGGTTATTTAGGATTCTTGCGAACAGACAATAATCTTATATAATAGACCTTGCAGAGAGCAAAGATCTGATGAGACCAGTTTTGGATATCTCTCAGTATCTAATGAGATGGAATAAATTCAATCTTATTTTGGTCACTGAAAGTTAGATATCTACAGTATCTGCATAGCAAGACAAAACAGGTGGGATAAATTGCCTTTTGGAAATGCTGAGGTCCCTGCAAAGATTACAGCAAGTAAGTGGAGATAGATATATGTCTGAAAGTCAGATGTTTAAGTTAAAGTAGCAATCGTAAGCAAAATACTTTCCTCATAAGTAGCAAACTCCCAAAAGTTTTCTAATTCTCTATAGCAGAATAGCAACCAACACTTCAATTTGTTGTCCAACTCATTGCTTTTACATTTAGAAGGATTGTTCTTTAACTATTTGTCAAAATGAACTAAAACCAGTACTTAGAACCTTATTAGATTAAAGTATACGTTTTAGCAGATACTATTTATATCAGTCAGCTTTTGAATATAGAATAACCTAAATTGATTATTTTGGAGCTGGAGGAGATATGGGGGAGGAGATGAGAGGATTGGTATGTTAATAGTATCAAGAGAAACAGTTTATTGATATGTCACAACCTCTATTCCATCATTATGCAAGTATCACCTGTAATTTCATATATTATTCAACAAATTTATTTAAAAATATGCCACTGCAATTAAACAAAAATGGATATTGCTATTATTTTAATTAATACTGTTGTTTTCATGAAGTCTCAGCATGATGTGAAATACAATTTAGTCACAAATTAGAAGTTTTTGTGCTCAAGCAAACCTTTATATGAGAAATTTGTCATGGGTCACAAGAATAAAAAAAAATCCCACTGTATTGTATTCACAGGTAGAGGTACCCAAACAAGTTGGTCTCATAGTAATAGTAGTAATGTAGTGTTACTACTACTACTAGTAATAATAATAATAACGTGCCAACTCCATTATGGTTTAAGTTATAAAAATAGAATTTCCACAAAGGCACAGGACAAGGAGAATGTATTAATGGGTTGGTATAGTTACACAGACCAGCTTGATATAGTTTTTGTGGTGGAACACCCCTGCCATCTTTTACTCTCTGTTTAATTTCTATTTTTTAAGAAAAAAAAATTGTATGATTGGGTTGGGATATTTAAATTCCTTTATTGCATTTGTTGATTTGTGTAAATTATATTAGTATACACCTATCTATTGCAGGGTCTCTTTTTGTAAACAGACAGTAGAAACAGATCTCCAATTTACATCATAAGTCTTTTCCAAAGCTTCAGCTGCCCATGTCTGTCACAGAGTAAATCTAATCTGACTTACTTTTTTTCTCTATGGAAATTAGAGCTACTGATCCTGGGGAGTCTCTGAGAACTGTTTGTGGAACATGAAGCATCTTTGACCAAACCAGTTAAATGCAAGTAATCTCTAAGCTAAAGGAGATGCAGCATTAAGGATAAAACTGTGCAACTAAAGTATGCCTACGATGTCAATAATGCAGTTATTGGCTTTGTTTCTGCCAGTTCATCCTAGGTTAAGCACTTTACTATAAGCCATTGCCATGCAGGAGAAATGATGCAACAGCTATGAGGTGTATTCCTTGTCCAGATCCTACCACTGTTGGAGGAAATGCTGCTTTCTCTACATGAGCAATAATAAAATAAAAGCTTCTGCATATTTTCCCCAAGGAAAGACTAGTTAGGTTCAATTTACTGGGAGAGCTTTGGATAAATAATGATTATGCTGATAGAGAATCTTGTGGGTTGTGCTTGTAGAGCTAAAAATGCTGCCTGTGAACAACAGTTGTGGTGAGTGCTTGTTATAATACAGTGCATCAACCCTGCTGACAAGCAAGCAGGATATTTGAAGCAAGCCTTGTGCTCCCAGGGATAAAAGCATTTGAAGCAGACACAGGGAGCGAAGGGCTGACTTATGACAACAGCAAGAGAACCACCTCCTGATACAAGATGTCTAGTACATATAAATATTTCATTTGAATACTTATAGCTGGAGTTTATGCTCACATTTTTCAAGGATTTAACTGTGGACTGGTTTTATTTGGGCTTAGGTGTGGGTGAGTGAGTGTGTTACTTGCAAACCCTGAAAACGCATGGACTAAAGTTGGTATTTAAAGAAGGAAAAAAGTACTGGAAATTTATATGTCTGTGCAGTACAGTTTATAGACTCTCTAACCCCAGTGATTATTTTTGCAACATCTACAGTTAAGTTTCAATATCTGAAACTGACAAGAAAAACAAGTCCTGAGATTGCTTTCTTGTAAAGTTTATAAGCTGTGGCCATAGAATTAATTTACAGAGGGATTTACATAGATGAAAATCTGCCAAACAGCTGAACTTCGTTTACAGGTCCCTCCATGGCAATGTCATGGCTAAACCACACTACAGCTCCACATTGTTAGCTAGAAGTAAGCTCTCTCTCAGTTGCACCGCATTTGCACAAAAAAAGACCTGGTTAATTAACGGCTACCTATATGCAAAATTTGGAGTGCTTGTTATTCATGAAAGTATTGGCATAAGGGCTCTGTGTGCTTAAGGGTGTCACAATGCCAAGCCAACTTCAGCCTAGCGTTCCTAACATCAAGAAGAAAGTATGCTCTTATGTACAAAACTAGGTAGAAAAAAAAAATCTCTTCTAGTACCACAAGACTACAGACAGCTAAAAGCTATCTGCACCAGGGGATTTGGCTTAAAAGTTTCATGTCTGTTTATACTTTGAAAGGACTTAGTCTTGGCAAGATGCTGCAATGACCAAGCCCTGTGGCAAAGTTAATTCTCGTATCACGAGTGTGCAAATTTAAGAATGATGCACATAGTTTCCCTCACTGTGTAACAGAACTAGTTCCTGCCAGAAAAGGCAACAGAACAATTGAAAGTAGTCTTTCAGTCCCACTGTGCAGCTGTGCACGTAAAACCAGTGCCTATGGCTTTTCAGATACATTAGTTTGTACAGAGCTATCAAACAGGAAATAAAATAGTGCCTGGTGGCCAGTGTCCCTGCATTCACATCTTTCCAAATAATAGGAGTAGCAAAAGGACTGTTTCAATAGGAAGGCAGCAGCACTCTGGAAAGGGGCCAGAGGCTTGGAGAGAAAAGATAGATTTCTCCTACAACAAAATACTATGTCCATTTCTTCCAAATAGGCCTAAACAGATTGTCCTAGCTCCGCCCTGCAATGTCCTTTTTGTATCTCTTTTCTCTACTAAACCCTTCTGTCCCTGTTGCTTTAACTTGCCACGAAGAGCAGTCTGTGAGTCAGATTTTCTCTTTCCTGCAACTATGTCCTTCCTGGTATCCATGACATGCCCTCGCTCCCCTCATTGGGCTCCAGAAAGCCCACACAAACCTCTTAATCAAGCTTCTTGATGCCCCCATGTGACTTGCAGGAGGAAAAAACCTGAAATGAAAAGCATATACTATCTTTCATCTATCTATTGGTGCAGAACCAGGGGTCATATGGGAGTATTATTCTCCTAGTAATTAACACAAGTCAGGGCCCTTCTCTGACCCGAAGGTAAATGGCATGACAGCCTCTAGCCATGCTGCCAGACTCCTTAGGATCAGCCATTTGCCCTTCCTGGCCCAGGCACATTGCAGGATGTTGTTTAGACAGTGACAAGCTAATGGTATGCTAGCTACACCAGGCAGATGAGCACAGCACAAAGCCCAAGCCTCCACCTTTCGTTGCTGAAGTTGCTAGATGTAGACAAGGCACCTGCAAGGAGCCTCTTTTGGAGTCCACGACCATCAGCATGTCAACAGTATCACAGAGTCATGACAGATGGTGCTTGGAACTCAGTGAAAACTCCCAGCCACAAGTTTATACACAAGAGTACTCTATCCTGTTGGAGCACTACACCCTAAGACTACAGCGAAGTAGTCCTATGTTTTCGGATCACTCACTACAGCTATTGCAATAACGCACTTGAGAGGTGCTCAGCTCATTGAGACCTTTGGGATGCTCAGACCCACATTCCCCTTGTACGTTGCCTTATGTATACATATACATGAGTGAATATTAATATTGACCTGAAAGAGCTTCTACTCACTCTGTAGAGGCATGTGGTCAAGGCTTCTCCTTTGCTATTCCTCCACGAAGCTCATTAAGACCAGCTTCAGATCCATGAAACTGGATACGTTGAAAAGAGGTAATAAGCTTCCATCACCATTGCTATACCTTCCTCCGTTGTCAGAGGCTTATGCCCTAACTTGATAAGTCCCTTAATGGTAAGAAGTTATCTCATGGGAGGTGAGCCTGAGAGCCAGACACCTACCGCAGCACTTATGAATGTCAGGTGGAAAGGATTCTGCTGGGACATAAAACTCCAGACATGTAATGAATTACTATGGATACTGTGCAGGAGCTGACTATAGATAGCATATTCAAAATATTCCTCGTTCCATGTGGGCTATGATTAGTGTCCCAAAGGGTGCTGATCCTTCTTCATTGACGGATGATCTGGGCAGTACTCGAGTCAGGAGTACCTGCAGAGTTCCATGCCTGTCCATAATGTGTGTGATAGGGCAACACATACACAACTGGAAAGATTAAGGATCATGGTTTTCTGCAAAATGCAATCTTTTAATTGCGAAAGCGGTGAAAAGATGGGTTCTGATATACATAAGAATAAAAACTTGAAAAAAAAAAAAGATGTCTTGCTAGCAACTTTTCTTCAAGATAAGTTACCTATAGGGTAATTTTCTCCCTACTGCTCAACCCCTCTCTTCTAAATATCTCTCTGTGTCCTAGGAGTTCTGGCACCCCTTTTGTCACCCTGTGTTAGCCATTTAGAGGGAAGGACCTCTGTGCCTTTCAGAGGCAATCACAGCACAAGTATGCATGCGTGTGTGCAAGGCATTCAGTTATGGATCAGGCTTTTTGCTATTTATGGAACTTTTTGTCAATAAAGCAGGCCAAAATAAACAAAGAAATCATAATGTTAGATTGTACCAAGTAGGAGAAACAGAGCAATGGACATTCTAGGACAAAACAAGGAGCCCATGCCCAAGTCAAAGTTAATTTTTTGTATATAAGGAAAACAAAATAAGGCATCAGCGCACACAATCCTAGAGCAAACTGGGAATGTGCATAGGAACCTTTACAGATTAACAAATGCATCCAGTCATAAACCAGACTTTGAAGGGTAAACCACTTATATTTATATTGCCACCACTTAAATTAGACTTGAATCTTCTTTTAAGAATCTAATATCTCTCTATATCTGGCCTGTAGACAATCAAATTACAGGACTGCAACTCCTGGAAATGTCCATTTCTAGGCAGTTAATGTGGATCTACTTACTAGTGCATAAAACCTCCAGTCCTTCTTGTAGACTGCTTTTCTTTTCAGACATCAATGTTTGCAGAAATTTCTCTTAAGCATATTTTCAGTAAAAGTCCTCCTCCTTAATAATGCTCTTTTCCACAACACTTTGCTGCAAAGATTTCTGTACTTTCCACAAAAAACAGCATTCAAATTATGCATGTTTCAAAAGATAAAAGGCTAAAGAATAGGGAAACTTTAAGCAAGAATTAACATAACTGCAAAACAGACCCACTGAAAGGCTTTTTTTTCCAAAAGAAAACATTTGAAATCTCAGGTCAATAAGAAATTTAGGAAATCAGAAACAAAAAAAAAGAAAAAGAACTTTTCTGCAGGATTACAGCAGAAACAACCGGTTTTTGGACATTGGAAATAACAACTACCTTTCAATATACTGACATGGATGTGACTGTTATTTCTTCATCAAAATATTATGCAATATTAGTCAAATGTCTTTCATAAAATCATTGTTATTTATTTTACACATTTGCAAACTCATCAAAACTATCAAGTCTGTCTATTTGTTACAAATTATTTTGATAGCAAATAATCTCATTATTTTAATTAATCCATAAATTAAACACAAACTACTGTTTTCCATGGGATCGTGTCATAATTTGATTGATTTTTCCTTTTACTATTTTGGCAGGAATTTTGTATTTTAACTAGTTTATAAAGAAAAAAAAAACAGGGAAAAAATCAATAATTCAAGAGACTCCTCATCGATACCCTTTAAACTCTTTGAGGTAAATTACAGAATACACTGCCTTGAGACATCTTACATTAGCAGAAAATTTAGTCTCAAGCACATGGAAATTAAATAGTCCTTATTATATAACTTATAATTTTCATGGAATGACAGGTGAACTTACAGTATTTTCCTTATTAAGAACTCCTAGAATGATATAGTGCCACCTTTAAAGTTTCTCAGGTAATTTCTTTGCCTTGTGTGATATCCCAGGCTAGAGGGATTTCTACAAGGAGTCCTCAGCTCATTTCAGAGGACCAAAATACCACCAGCCAGCAGAGAGAACAGTCTCAGTTTGTCCTGGAGCTGAAGCACTGATGTCTTCCTCTGGTGTGGATAATTAGTGAATGGATGCGACTTAGCTTGACTGATTAATGAAACTGTTGTGAGACTTTCAAACAGGGCATTTGGAGAGAAACAAGGTGGTCCCCTTGCATACTGGCTGAGATAGGGTTTTCTTCCTATTATGGTTTAATTCCAGCTGGCAACTAATCCCCACACAGCCACTTTCTCACTTGGTCCTAGGCAGGTAGGGGAGAGAACTGGAAAAGTGAGAAAACACATGAGCTGATGAAAAGCCAGCTTAATAGGTAAATCAAAAGCTGCTCACACAAGCAAAGTAAAACAAGGAATCCATTCACCATTTCCCATGAGCAGTCAGGTGTTCAGCCATCCCCAGGACAACTCTGTCACGCATAACAGTGACTTGGAAAGTCATCACTCCAAACATCCTCCACTTCTTCCCCCAGCTTTACAAGACGACCATGGAGTCCTGTGGTATGGGATATGTCTTTGATCAGCTGCGGTCAGCCAGTCCCAACTGTGTCCTCTCTCAACTTCTTGTGCACTTTCAGCACACTCTCTGGTGGGGTGAGAAGCAGAAAAGACCTTGGCTCTGTGCATATCCTGCTCATCAGTAAGGAAAACATCCCTGAATTATCAACACTGTTTCCATCACAAATTCAAAAACATAGCCTCACATTAGCTACTTTACAGAAAATGAACTCTAGCCCAGTCAATGCTCTTATAGAGAAGTCTTTCTTTAAATTAAGCCTTTCACTACATTTCCTGAATTAAAGTAGTGGTGGAAAAAAATGTGAGAAAAATCCCTGTTCTTACAAAAAGGGGGAGAGATGTCAGCCAGTACAATGCCAAATGACACCAGTTTCTTGAGGGGAAACTGCAGCTGCACAGGCCATTTTCTGTCTTCTGACACCGCATGTTTTGTTTCTATGGACTTTATTGATACAACATGGAAAACAAGAATTGCTAAAGTCAAACCAAAGCACTTTCTCCTACTCAGAGACAGGGGTTGAATACTCCAAGTCCTGTCAATCTATGATGTAGAGACATCCAGAGCAGCCAGCAAACCTGAAAATGTCCTGTCTCTCTGACATGTTCCTTACCATGACGGTGTAATAAAGCTTTAAAAAAAAATCTGAGGAAGGATTATTTGCAGAGCCAAATGCTTGCTTTATTAAACCAAAGGCAAGAATGCAAAATATTTGGTGTGGGGAGACAAAATTTTATATCAAGTGGGCTGGAATTCCAGAAAACTTTGACAAATACGTTACAAGGACTGATTTCGTGTTTGCGTCCCAAACATGCTCAGTTTCCAGGTCAAAATGAGGAGGATTCCATTTACAGTCTCACTCCCAGCCTCCACACCTCGAGTGTCAGGTCAGACCACATTCCACATCTCCAGCAACAGCAGTGCCCGGAGGGCCAGGAGTGGTGCTCAGTTACACCTGTGCTCCCCCGGGCCGCAGGTGAGGCTGGAGGCAACAGAGGTGTATTCCTGGTGTGTTGGCAGGGCTGGATGGATGTTGCTGTCTGGATTCATTACACAATATGTTCTTGATGTTTGAGAGGCACCAGCTGCTCCCTGAAGAGGTGTGACACTGTTGGGCAACATGTGCCATGGCTGCAGAAGATGGTTCTGAGCAAAATCAAGGTACTTTACTGACAATCTTTCTACTCCTTCATTTCTAATTAGTTATTAATACCATACATGTTTCAAGCCAACACCATGAGAGAGTAGGGGAAGAGGAGCTTGGGCTTCAAACCACTCCTCTGAGGGAGCCTTCTGCCCAGTCAAGGCAGGAAGAGAACAGTAATTTTGAGCATCAGTTGGGGAAATATTGTATTAAAAAAGGTGTGTTCCTTATGCATTGGACACTTCCTGGGGCTGCCAGGGGCAGGAGAGGGACAACACCTACAGTATGCTTAAACTTTCATTTTCAGCTGGACCACATCCTTGTTGGACTGCAGCAGTTATGCATGTTATAGTACAGACTGGCCTTTCAACCACATATTAGAGCTTATTAAATGATAAAAAAATGCATTTGCAGGCAACTAGCTAGCTCTTATAACAAGACTCATAGGAAAGTACTTAGTGGTTGACTGGAAAATATGTTATTGGGGAGAAAACCATGAAGATATAAAAAGAAATCTTATAAATGTCACTACAGATGAATATACAGCTGCATTTTAGACAGAAGAATTTTTACTCCAAAAAAAGAAGATATCTTCAATTTTAATGAGCATCCCAAGCGACAGTGAGGATGTATAACAACTGGAGATGTTTTGCATATGTTCTGTGAATTGTCCAGAGTAACACACAACTGGCAACAGACGCTAATTAGAAAATGCATATGATCCTTTTGCAGCCTAAAGTAACTCATTTGCAAGACTGGTTTAGGAGGCAATATGGTCACTATTGTCTAACATTTTCTTCTCAATGAAATTTAAAATACTTCATCTTTAGTTTTTCAGTCTGATATTGATCTCAATGCCTTTTGCCTTTCAGAGGGAAGAGATTTTACAAAAATCTCAGATTTTTTGTAATGCGTCTCATACAGTTTCAAATAATTTCAAACACAATGTGGTAGCAAGTGCAGTAAATGTTATTTTCTGTGATAAAGTAGATCTGCTCTAAGCATGGAAAAAAATTTTAAAAGTAAAAAATTATTTTCACATGTAAAGTCACTTTTGAGAAGACTCTGGAACCTGAGGGGAATTTTATAGAAATACCTGCTATTTGTGTACGGAGAACACAAATGAGTTTTGGAACAACAACAGAAAAAACCCCCAAGTTTCATTAGCAACTGTACCATTTAAAACTTATCCATTTATTTGCTATTGAGAAATCTCTTATCAATTAAGCCTAAGTTGGTATGTGCAAACTACATCTGAATAATGTGCAAAGTATATCATGCACAGGATCCTCACTGTTCTGTATTCTCCAATAGTGTTCAAGCAACTCCAGCAGCCAATTTTAGCTCAAAACTATGTTTTTGGTGAAACAATTATTAATCTCAAGCTCATCTGAAATTCTACCTTTATTTGTATTTGCATCTTGTGTGCAATCTTATTTAAAATTATAAAATATATACTATATAATTCACCAAAACAGAAACAAAGAAGCTATGCTATATTCTGAGGTGGTTATTGTTCCAAATAGCTGTTACTAGAGCTGTTACTATATCTAATTGTACCTAACAAGTGTAACTCAAACATCAGAAACAAAAATAAAACTGAGTAAAAGTATTTTTCTATTTGAGTGAGTTGTCTAGATTTGACAAGCCACATGTCCTATCCCTCTATTTTTGTTGGTCATGCACCCACAGCTGCAAAGATGTGCTTAGTGTAACAATTAAACAGATATGTTTAATTGTGCAAACATAAGCAGCTTTTTTTAGCCAAGATCACTCAAATGTAAGATCTTGTAAATCTTGTAAATCAAATGTAAATCTACCCTCATGATTGGCTGTTGACTAGAAAAACCCTGTGCAATCTTCTGATTCTATCATGGAAGTGCAGGGGTGAACAAATTCTGTGAAATTTTCATGAAGATTTTTTGTATGATCTTTCAACATTATCTTCTGTTGATGAAGGTGATGGACTGGACAATTAAGAGGAGCAACACAGTCAACAAACTAGGATTGTCAGGCAGCAGGTAGAGAGCTTATCTATCTCTTATTTTCAAAAGACTTTTCCTGGGAATGCTAGATGTGCCAACAGGACTTGAGCTGAGCAGCAACTAACAGAAAATAAATAACTGAACAGAAAATAAACACAG
The DNA here is from genome assembly GCA_013396775.1 of Cephalopterus ornatus. NCBI lineage: Eukaryota > Metazoa > Chordata > Aves > Passeriformes > Cotingidae > Cephalopterus > Cephalopterus ornatus. The sequence continues at coordinate 91,052 of VZRE01000344.1, forward strand.
GGAACTGCAAGCACACAGCTAGGTGCTTTAACAACCCAATTTTTTTATGGGATAATGAGAGTGGACGACTCATTTATCAAAGCTTTTCCAAAGCTTTGATAAAAGCACTGTTTTGTCCTCTTCTTAAAGCAAAGGAATCAAGTTGTCCTGCAGATATCATACAAATCACTGCTGTTCAATATGTTCCTTCCTGAAGTAGGAATATCCAGATAAAAGAAACTGGAAACAGATTCACCCTCATCTGAGTAACACAAATGCCCACAGCTTCCTAACAAGTAAAGTCATGTTGATCATGACTCTGTCTTTCAAAGCCTTGTCTAGGGGAACTGCTGTGAAATCGGGGAAGAAAATAAGAATTCAGTTGTCATAAGACCCTGAGTGAATCACCTGACTAAACTCTCTATCTTCAGAAACCAGTCACCGTAACTGTGAAGTGGAGCTGGAGAGCCCACCTTCATGCCAGTTCCAGCTGATAAGTAGAAAGTGACACTTGGTAACGTTAGGCTAAATGCTTCTCAGAAAGCCCATATCTGAATTAACGAAAGACTAGATGCATTCCTTGATTTCACTAACAAGTTCACTTTTCGTTATCTATCCACTGCACTAAAAATCAATGTGTAACTGAGAATGCGAAGTCTAAAGGGACTCAAGACACTTATTACACGAGACATTTAAGCTCAATGCTATTTACAGCAGAAAATTACACTTGCCTACAAGGTAACTGTGAGAAAATGTTTCTTGAAACTTTAAAATTGTGTCATTCATTTCAAAAAATTATAGTCACCACACACATCTTATGCAAAAGAAGACTGATGGGTATTGGGATACACAAAGGAGACATTTAGAATTGACTTTACCATTACTAAATCTAGTTTACAGTGATACACTGGCTTACAGGCCTGGTTAAATTCTAGAGGAACACACTTCATGGCAACATTTATCTGTATATCACACTTGACACTTAATTTGTCATAGTTTTCTCTGTGTCTTCCAGCAGAAATACAACTAGGTTGAAGTCTGAATTTCAAATAAAAGCCTGTTGTGACCCCCTGAATTAAATCATATAATCATTAGCATTTGAAGTGTAACATCTTAGTAAAACACCTTCTGAAGACTGAAACCCAAAGCTTACCAATTCCTGTCTAGTGTGTCCCAAAATGAACTGATTCCCACTGAGGTAAGTTAAGTACAGAGTCTGTACATACGTTCCTGTCATTGAGCTATTTACCAGTACACAGATGGGTTTCAAAGTCCATTGCTTGAGACATGCTCTGCAAGGAAATGCACCCCCTAAACCCAGGATATGTTTCACCCAATGCTTCAGTTATGTAAGATCAGATATCAAAATCTGTACATGCCACCCCAGGATGCCTTTGTTGTAAATGGAAATAAGCAAACACGCACTTGTGGAGAGGGAACCATTTGAACTATTGAGATACTTGTCTTATGTATATGAGATACGTAAGGAGAGAAATCTTCCTCTGGTAATACACACTTATTGCTCTCCACTAGTAACAAACACAGCCTGGGGTGACTGGCTCGAATGTAAATGTCTCACATCTATACAAGTTAAGGCATTACAAACTGGTATTTGTCCAGTCCTCCCTTTCCATTTGGTCCTGCCAAATTCGGACTCTCCCTGCCCTGCAGGTATGGCTTCTTCTCTCATCTGTCAGGTAAAATGAGTCAGGAAGCAGAAAGATATACCTTCTCCCCCTTTTTTGTACCCCACTATCTTCATTCTTGACTAGATCAGTTCTTTAGATATATTAAAGCTTAGTCTGACTGTCCAACCATCACCTCTCCGAGCGGTGTTACAGATATCTCAAATAATGTTGAAGGAGATAATCTGCAGAAAGGTGGGAGACGGAAGGGAGGAGGAATACAGAGGACCACGGGAGTGAGATGAGCTATAAAACTTGGCGTACTCTGCAAAGAACGGGTTATCCCTGGAAGCACAACCTGAGGCACAGGTTGTGTACGAAGAAATACATCTGGAAAGCATCTGCTGCAAGTTATACAAATACAAGGAGAGAGGCTTTTCTGGTTGGATATCGGTGACAGTAGTTTCAGCATGATTTTCTGTCTCCTGGGCTTCTAAGTGCCTGAAACTGTGATTTCTGTTTGCGTGTTGCAAATGAATAAATGGATTTGCATTTTATTATATCCTGATTTGAATTAAGGATAATTTGATGCAACTTGCCTACAACAAAGAATTCCTCACACAGGATACAGCAAATTCAAAGCACAAGGTGAGGGTTACAGGAATAAGTGGCAAACTCACCAATACCCTATTGAAGGTATTCAAAGGAGAGCTCAGCAGTCCTCCATAAAAGGAGAGCAAGCAAGACTAAGGTCTGGAAATCAGGAGGAGAAGTGCCTCCCAGCTACCCGGAATAGTAAAAAAAATTCCCCAGTGTTTGAGGACCATGCTTGGACCCAGACATGTGTCCTTAGCTTGTGCAATTTCTGGCAATTCAAGACTACAGGAATGTTTTAACAGATCAGGGAGTACAGTTTCCACAGCAGAAGTTTGCAGCCAGTGCTGGGCAAAGGAAGGGAAAACTGGACAGGAGAGAAGCCTCAGCATGTTCCAACACATCTGTGATCTAAGAACAGGAAGCATATTAAAGGACAAAAATGAAACCTACAGCATTACACCCTAATGAGAAGTCAGAAAATAACATATATTGACTGTATTTTGTATCTGCTTTTTAAGCTCTGTAGGCTAATGAAGCATACAGCTCCGACACTGTCTCAATTTCTGTTCCTTAGCTATGGAGCACAGATGCAGCAAAGAGTTAGAGACAAAACAGAATTAGTTTGCTAAATAATTTAACTGAGCAGAGTGAGTTAACTAGATTCCCACAAAATGAAATTCATTATAGTAAGTTGGCCTTACAGATAGCACAAACACCTGCTTGAAATACCTGAGAAACTCTGCAGAGAACATTTCAAAATGTCCCATGAAACTGAAAAAATTGTCTTGTGTAAACTGTTGTGCATTTTACATTTTATTTGTTATACTATATTTATTTTATTGTTGGGGAAAAGAAAACTGGTTATTAAAAACATTTGATTTCAGTCCAATGTTTTCTATAATTTTACTTTGTCAACAGATGGAGGGATATTTTCCAAACACATAATGGGTATATCAGTTTTCAAATGCAACTGCTGCCAAATTTCCAATGTTAGAGTCTTCTCTCAACTACAACATTGTGAATACCACAATAATTATATTGAGATTCACAAATTTTTTGAATGAAATATAACTATTTTAAGATCATATATTTGTATTATTGTGTACTTGCTGTCTGGTAATTAATTACCAAGTGTTGTCATAAAAGTAAAATGGTTTGGTGATAATATTCATTAGGCAGAATGAGCTTCCTAATGGCTGTTGACCTTTGCTCTTAGTTAACTCTGACACAGAACTGTACAAATGATGAAATGCAATATATCACAATTTCTAAGGTTGGTTTGAACTACACTACTGACATATTATTACGTACATATATATATATATCAGCAGGTTATATATATATATATAATATATATATACAGGGCTGACCAGCTTTTAAAATCTTATGTAGTGTTTGTTTTGGAATGGAGGTAATTTCTGCGGTTATGGATTAGTAGTGCAGCTTGGCTTTTCCCACTCCCTGTTACCTCAGGCTATAGCCAGAGAATAATTTTTGTTTGATATTGCCAACTTAGAATTTATAGGTGCACAGCTCAAACCACCAGTTGCCAGAGGCACTCATAAACCCTTCTTCCTAGCACAAACTATCAATATATAACCTGATCAGGAGCGTGCACTGAAAGTAATGGCTCTTTGTTTCCATCCAGCTGCAAAGTTCCATTGCTGGCCATGCAGGATTCGGATAAGAGGAAAGCAGTGATCATTACTGTTCCCTGACAGATGCCTCAGCAATTTTAACCTGCTGATATTCAATACAATGAAATAGCCCTACTTGGAGCCATCCATCAGAGAAAATCTGGCCAAACCTCACATTTGGTCTGAATGAGACCAGAAGGACTCAGCAGTCAGTGCCTAACATGGAACTCTGAAGAGAAGGAGAGGTCAGTGTGAAGGTCCTTCTCCTCTTCTTCCTCTTCTGCTTAATCAGGACATTTCTGTCAAAATGGAATTTCTTCTACAAATCACAAATTTTCAGAAATCTGAGAAATCTGGAAGAAACAACTTTGCAAATAGCAATTTTATCAGAGAAAGGAAGACCAGAGTTGTGTCTGTAAGGTGCTGATATGAGATGTGAGGGAGTCATTAATTCAGGACAGTTTTTAAATGTCAAGACCAGTTTGCGCAGGGTCTGAAGCCTGGGAGAGTACTGCTCACATATCCCTGCACACAAACAGGCACGCACACACAGGCAGGAAAAGAGTTCACCCTACATCAAAAGTGTTCAAAAGAGGATTTTATTACATTCCAGTGGTAACAATGACCCTCTTCTAAACCTCAGAGTCGTTACCAAAAAAATATTAAAATATCTGTCCTTTATTTGTATCTGCCATGGGAAGACCTTTGCAACATCAATGAAAGCTCAAGTAGGCTGCAAAATTTATGCTGTGTGGAGAGGAGGCTTTTAATAAAGGCATAAAAGAAGAATGGATGCTAAGCATGACAAACATCTGCTCCAGAAAAAAGCAGGTGAAAACTACCTTCATCTGCCCAGGCCTACAAATGCTGCCTGTGCCCTTCCTGACATAGAAACAGGACACTAAAGGCTCAGCTTCCACCCATCTCTTTACCCAGAAATGTTGAACAGTTGAAAAATACTTCAGACTGCATAATTTAGGAGATCATAAAACCAATAGGAGTGTTTGAAAATTATTTAGATATATGAGCTGGTGGAAGTTGCTTAGACATCCACACAGTCAGAATCTCTGCCATGAAGTCAAACTGCTTGAAGATCAAAGTATCTGTATCAACATTATCACCAGGCATAAAAAAAGAAAGCCACAACACACAACAGATGCCCTTTTGTCTGCCCTCAAATTGTCAAGAGGTAGCAACTTTCAGTGCTATTGGGCAGGGCACACACAACTTACGCATGTAATATAGAGAGGGAGGGAGACCAGGCAGAAAGGACAAAATAAACATTTGGATGGAAAACCAAAAATGACAAAAATTGGGCACACCTTTGTTGAATTTTGCTCTTTTTAATTTTCATGTTATACATAACATTGTACATAGAAACTGAACATTGGGAAGTTTGCACATTTCCAGCAGTGATGGTGACCAACAACACGACTAAACTGACACAGAAGATTAAATAAACTACTAACATATCTTTAAAGAAAATGTCATCTCCATGGTCTACATCCAGTAATGAGGCTCCCACAAATTAGAATATTGAGAATGACTCTGTAATTTCATGACCATCACTTCAGGAAGTAATCTCCGTTGTGGCTCTTCATTCTTTCAGGATGATTCATGAAATAAGGATAAATCTGAGGGGATATTAGTAATCCGTAGTAAATCCTGTATCAATCTACATTTAAATATAAACCCAATTTGCTCTTCTTTTTTTTTTCCTTTAATCATAATATAAGTTCTTTAAAAGTCATTGGGCTTCTTTATTTTACAAAGCAAGATATCTAGTAGGTCTGGGCTGAGGCAGGAGCAAATCCTATGCCAGAGTGAGCTCAGCTGAAGCAGGGAAAAAGAGTATTTTAAGTAAGTGTTCAGCAAAAAAATTCCCTCCAGGAGAATCAGCACTTGTAAAAGATCTCCAGAGGGAGCCCCATTCTCCCCTTGTAAAAAGAATGGCTGCCAGAGAGTCCATCTCTACTATGGCAACAAGCTGCAGATCCTTCCCTCCCACTATGGACATTACCTGGGTACACAGGACTCTGCTTGCAGGGTCAAGAACGGCACATTTTCCTTCTGAATGATGAAGTCCGTTGTAGTGTGTCTTGCAGGATTTTTTCCTAAGGCCTTCCCAGATATGATAGGAATGAGGCTGCCTCATTGAGCCCATTTCCAGTTTCATTGTTCCCAGAGAAGGCAGCTGCTGAGGGAGAAAGGTAATGGGGGCTTGTCCTAAAGACAGCTCTGAACACAGGATAAATGTTTTGAAGCACAGTCTGAATTTAAAAAAAAAAAAAAAAGACTGAGAATACAAGACGGGAGCGGCATGTTCACGTTAACACATTACTCAGTGAACAACCTGCTGTAATCGGATCTCTTGGAGCTTTACCAGGGTAAGACTTTGACTCTTAATAGACTAAATGGCAATTACTAAGTAGGAAAATGCACATATCCCTATGCTTAGATCTGTGCTTGGCTAGCACTGGGATTCTCAGACAGACACACACATTAATGCTGTTGCTATGTAGTAATAAATTCTATTGGAGGGACATACAACAAACCCACTGAGAACAAGCATTCCATAGTATAGATATTACAGAAGAGATACTCAGTAGATCTGAACAGTTTGATCTCAACTTTCCTGGAGCTGAACTTTAAGCAATTGCTTCTTTTACATAGGTGTCTTTTCAAATAGCAGAGAGAGAAAAGCCATTGCCATTTTCCTTTGTGCTCACTCAGCTTTCAGATGGGGGCAGACATGGGACAGCCTGACCCAAAGCAGCCTATTTGTAGTTAGCTCAGGCATGGTGAGCTGCAGCTACAGTTATGATTTCCATTCAGATATACCCTCCAAGAGTTATCCTTCAAATTATTGTGTCATTTCTGCACACTGACAGTACTTGGCATTACAGGGGCACCTTCAATGTAAGGACTGTAAAGTACTCTACAATACCAGACTGCCTATGAATTAAACCTTGCTTGCACTTGCAAGAAATTCTTGTCGTGAATTAAATGCCCCTTCCAAGCCACTAAATAAATTCATGAGACTACATAAATCACCTTAAAGGATATATGGCATCCCTTGCCTTCTCAGCCCTCTTCCTTCCCCCACAGATGTATGCAGTGTTGATTATTGCCTGCATTAAAACAAATTATATTCAGTAGAAATGAATCTATACACATTTATAAAGCAGACTAGCTCTGTGTGACTGTGTGAAGAAACTGCTCTATGCAGGCAGTAGTTCATTCATTGCTTGGTTCTTTGTTTTCTGTTTTTTAATTTAAAAAAAATGCTTCCCTATAAAACATGGGATGCAATAAAAACGAAAACGAAGGAAACAAAGGATTTCACAAATGTTGAAACCAGTCAGAAACCCGATTAATGGGAAAAATCCCAGCAGAATTAAATTCTTTGATTCTCACATTTCTCTATTAAGAGAGACTTCTCAGGAAGCTCATTCTCACATCAGCAGTGTACCCAATATCCAGGGAATAAATGAGCAGGAACTCACTGCGGTGCCAGACTTCTATCAGCCATTAGAGCAGGAAAGATTTACAGCATGAGGCTGTATAATAAACCATACTTATGGTGATAAATCAGTTCTCAGAAGAGAGAAGAATGTTCTCCTATGGGCTGTTGAGGTTAAAGCAAAGGAGTGGATGTACTGTATACCACACAGCATACGGTGCTGCTGTGTGAGCTCTGGCAATTCATGAAACCTTTTCCTGAATTGTACATCTTTTGAGCAAGATATCTCCTTTTTGTTCAAGTATTCATGCCTGTGAAGGGCTCTGGCATTCTTAGGTAGGAGATGCTGCAGAAGCACAGGTTTGCAATGCTTCTCTAAATAGGCAAAAGGGTTTAAAGGGCATTTTAATGTTTTACAGGGATGACATATGGGGAGAAATATACATTTCTGTGGGGAAACATAACAATTATTTTTTAATGCAGACTGGTCAAAAGGTGAAAAGACCACTGTTTGACTGCTTTCAAGTGATGTGATAAGCTGGAACTACACATCTGCAAGAGATTTAACAGGAATAAAGAAAGCATCCTGATAACCAGAGTTAATCAGCTATCATGGCCTCACCAGCACATTCTACCCTTCTTAAAAAGGGACGGGAAGAAATAACCTTAAAAAGGACCAGCATTCCAGGCACATATTCCTGAAAGAGAAGCTTTACAGCAAACAGCAAAACCAATTTGTCATTTGTGAAAAATGCAGATCTCATTTACAAGACATGCAAGAGACAATATCTGTTTAACAACTTCAAACTTCTGTTGTTTTTAGCAGCAGATCAATCAAGAAGAATGGGAAGAATTTACTGTGGCCTATCTCTCCTTAGGAATAGACAATGGGGCAAGAGGCATAAGGTGCTCAGGTGTGATTCAGTTTGCACAACTCACATGCACTGTGCCACATACACAGCAGAGATAGTTGTCCTCAATTCCCTTTACTCACAAATGAGAAAAATGAGAGTTTCAAGACATCTTCTTGTAAAGCAAACACTTAAAATAGATATCTGCTGTCCTAAAACACTTGTTTCTCTCTTTTGTCTATAAAGAGAGTTCAGGATGACTAACTCAAATTGAGTAAGCTTAAGGAGGTATGAAGAATCCCATCCCAAGATTCATACCAAGATGAATTTCCTCTTCTAATTGTCCTGCCACAATGATACCTGTCTCAATGCCATGTTAATTCTTTACAGAAATGAAGCTGTTTAGAATAATCCCATCCATCTAAACAAAGGAAATTTGGTGCTTTGACCTCAGAATGGTTTTATACATGTATTATTACTTCCATGCTCCTGTTCCAAGCATATGCCAAAATTGGTTGTGAAAATGGTCTTTTTCTTTTTGCACCCAGTTATTCATGCACTGCACAAAATCCTCTTCTTTGCATCTGAATTCTAAGTGAATTTTAAATTCTAAAGCATCTGAAATTTGCAAGTGGCTATTTTAAAAAAATTAATCCCTGGGAAAACTGCAATGTTACATACGAAACAATGCCTGCTTAAAAATGGCATTGACAAAACTTGCTATTATTTGTGGCAAACTAAAATTTTCAGATTTAAAAAGGGGAATGAATATATACTAACAAGCAAATCATCAGCCTGAACTGGAGAGTGTACTGTTTTCTGCTGTGGATAAAGTGTAGCAGCACCTTAGGAGAAGGATTGCATTAACTAAATATTTTTACAAGACACAGCAAGACGGGTCCATGGAGCTTAGTGACACTAAATGCTAACATAATATAAATATTTAACAACCTCTACTTCCAAGAAAATTCAGTCCACATGAAACATAGATCAGGATTGTGTATCATGAGCCTATTCCAGTATTAGCATTAATGAGATCTAAACTGGCCAGCCAAAGCCAAAATAACAAAATAGTTGCTAGAAAACAGCAGCTAATCCATATGCCATGCTGTCTTCAGCTGTCTTATGATGGTCTGAGTCCAAGCTGCAGTCACTGATACTTACCTAAAAGTCAGAGAAGATTAGTAAATCAGGTGTCCTAGTCCACAGTACTGGGCTGAAAGATAAAGTGGAATTCATTTAATCTGTTAATCAGGATTCTAACATTCAAATGCCCTATCCTGAAGCTTTTCTAACTGACATTGTGTTGAATGATAAAGTTAATATCAGTTGACAGTTTGCCAGAAGCCATTAATATAAACTCTCGGTTTTGTTTCAGGGCTTGTTAATTTTGTTGTGGCCTTAGAAGACGAAGAATCCAAGAACCACCACGTTCCCAATTCTTCCTTTCTTTCTTTCTTTCAGTAAAATTTTCTCTTCACACACTTTTTTTTTGAAGAAGAAGAAGCAAAAATGAAACTAGACTTTGTTTATACAATACTCTGCACTGGTCCTGGATTTATTTTTGAAATATGGTAAACTCTCCTTCCAATTTAAATTGATTAAATAGATACAGCTGAGTAAATGGACAGAGCTAGGCTGCAAGTCATATGTTTTCACTTCCAAATTACATGTAGAAGAACACAAAGAAAGAAAGCAAAAAAGAAAAAGTGTACAGAGAGGAGTTCACTGCTTTCAGGATTAAGAAAATAAAATTACAAACAAGATTTGATGGCAGCCACATTTTGCTCTCACATAGCAGATGTGGTCGGCTGTGGCCAACTTACTTACACCAGTGGCCTGCGATGCAGAGCGTGCATCTTACTAAGTAACATGGAGCAGGTACACAAAAAGAACTACCAGCAGCTGGAACTCTAGTTAATTCCATTTTTTTTCCTACCAAAAGCAAATATTAGACTGTATGCCAATTCCTTTGTGAACATGAAATAATTAAGATACTGAAATGAACTTAATAGTTTCCTCAAAAAAAGAAAACTAGAGGCCAGTCTTTGTAGTCAGAAGGGATTTTATACAGTTTTTGTTAAACTGTGAAGAATAAAACAGGCATAATTTTCTTAATATTGAATTCCCCCCCCAGATATGTAGAAATATTAAATATATAGAAATCTTTATACATATGAAATAGAAAACGAAAAATATGGAAATACTAAAAATTTAGTAAAATGGCTTTGTGGAACCTGGAAACAAACAGATGTCTACCTCATCTTTATGTACTTTTCTATGCAAAAGAACCTGCATAGGCTAATTTGCAAAGAATTTTTTCTACCCCTGAAAGAAGACTGTGGAAATAGCTTCTGTATCACCCCTGAAAACTGTTGAAGGTACTATGGCCTTAGATAGACATACTTCTTTGCTTAATTTATACACAAGGTTATTAAACCAAACTATTTTGTTTCTTCTCTATCTTTCATGTCTTAGTGTTACAGCACTTGGGATATGTTTGTAATAGGAATTTAATCTGCTTTCACCAGCACTTTTCTACACTATTTACAGTAACTCTTGCTGAATTATTTCCATCCACATTCCACATGAATGCTTTCGCTTTCCTACTTGTTTGCTCTAGGCAAACACAGAGCACAGACTACACTGTGAGATCCGGTTTTCATTTTTGTTTAACAGGTCAAACATATTTTCCATGTTATGCTGTTCATTATATCTCAATATTTGGTCATAGATCCAGCCATATGTCTAATCACTACATGACAGAAGTTATGTAATATATGTGAATCATTTCCAACACATACAGTTAAAATGCTGCTAAAAATATTTTTTCTGCATAGGATATTTTTTTGAATAAGCAAATGGGGAGGATCCTTCACATTACATGTAGCAGAAGTCCAGGATGCTTTCAGGTTTAGTATTTTATCATGTGCAGCTTCATACTCCCAAGTCTCTGAGATGGCGGTTAGAAGACAGGCAGCACAGTTCTCAAAGCAAATATTGTTCTGTTTCTGATTTGCAAAAAATAAGTTATACCTCACTAGAAGTAAGAGGTGGTAGCTCCACAGTTAGTAACAGGGACACCATGGAAATTGCTCACTGAATTCACCAGAGGCCTGCTCTGTAAGCCTGCAAGCTCCTAAAAGAAAAAGGGTGCCAGACAAGCAGAATGAGCAACATTCACTGAACAATGAAGCTGGTGATGGGTCTAGAGCACAAGTCCTATGAGGAGCAGCTGAGGGAGCTGGGCTTGTTTAGCCTGAAGGAAATGAAGCTGGGGGGACCTTATTGAGATCTACAATTATCTTAAAGGAGGTTTTAGTGAGGTGGGGATCATAAGAACAGAGATAGACACTAATCTCTTCTCTGTGGTAACCAGTGACAGAATCCGTGGGAATGGCCTGAAGTTGTGTCAGGGGAGGTTTAGCTTGGATATTGGAAAGAGATTCTTCACCCAGAGGGTGGTTGGGTATTGGAACAGGCTCCCCCAGGTAGTGGTCATAGCACCAAGCCTGACAGAGTTCAGGAAGTTTTGGAAGATACTATCAGGCACATGGTGTGACTCTTGGGGATGGGTGCAGGGCCAGGAGTTGGACTTGATGATCCTTGTGGGTCCTTTCCAGCTCAGCATATTCTGTGATTCTGTGATTATATACATATACTATTGAAGAACTTTTGTAAGCTTTTGATCTTTAGCTATTTTCTGGGCCTTGATGATATTTACTAGTCAGCAAATTTCATGCTATGTCTGAATACAACATAAACATACAATGTCCATCCCTCCACACATTATAACAGTCTCATAGACATCCAGAAGGACCCTATCCCAGCACAAACACTGTGCAAATGAGAGTGACTGTTTAGTCAGTGGATTAAAATGAGGTCTACTTCACAAGTCAGGCAAGAGGAATTCCATCCAACCTGACTTTCACAGGGAGGATCAGTGCACCTGCTAGTCCATGGGCTTTTTCAGACAGTAAGACTGCAGTGCAGGCAGAGCTGGGCAAGAACTAGAGACACTGCCACAGTGTAAACAGTTTGGCAGGACAAAAACTTTACACTCACTGAATCTGAAATCAGAAAGGCACAATGTGATTTAAGAGTCCATCTCCTTCTTCCTGAATGACCACATGTATCTCAGGTACATTTCTAATCCAGTGCAATTAAAGAGTATGTTTCCCTCTTTCTTGCCCTATATGTATTTCTCTTTTCTACAACAAGCAATGCCTTTCCCTGGAGAAAGACCATCACTCCAGAACAAAGCCCTACCCTTTACATTTAAGCCATCAAAGATCTAATATTAGAAGGAGAGACACGTTCATTATATATATTGCTAAAGTGGTTCCAGCGGTGTGCTGCACAAAAAATGATAGCTGCTAAGAACAGAAAATGTACTGATAAATAAAACCTCCAATCCCAAAATCCCAGGAGACATGAGTTTGGCTCAAATTCCAGCAACTCTGTCTTGACTCCATTCAACACCAGAAGTGATGAAACAGTGTAACAGTGATGCAGCATATATGTTTTATAATCAGCAGTATTTGAGACCCAAGGGTTTAAAAACCAGGCCCAAAATATACCAGGAGAAGATCAGAACAACATGTGAAATGGTCAGTCTCAAAGAATACTGTGCCCTTGGCTCACCCAGCCACAGGGTGAGCTGGAAAACACCAGCTGAACCTATGGCAAAGTGAATTTTGTTAATGAGGATGAGTACTAAAGGCTGCACCTTTGTTCAGCAGGGAATCATGCAATGTCAGCAAGATTTTGCAGAATTAGTATAAACTATACCTAGTTGATCAGCCTACATGATATGAAAACCATCATCTCTGAACGGCCACAGCAAGGGGCTGGCAGCAGGTCACTGTCCTTTGGACCTGAGCTGAGACAGTTCCTATCTCATGGCACTAGCTATAGAAAGTCCACTGAAAATGGCACTGATTGTTTTCTGATTGCCACCCCTGCAAAAGGAACAAATATCCTTGAGTACCCAGGTGGTACTTGAGTCTTGAAACTGGAGACACATAGAGGTTATTTCAATATAAGTCATCCTGTGAAGACTAGAGTAAATGCCTAAAATGAAACCAACTTTATTTGGGGACTATGAGAAAATGAAATACATTTTATTGAAAAAAATTATAACTTTTAATAGCAGCACTGGAGAAACAAAATAAACGTACTTTAGCAAAAACTATGCCCAGGACACGCAGTCTGGAACACAGAGAGTATGACAGGGAATATACTGTCTCTGTTTTACATTAAGGAAATATTGTCAGGGAAAAAGATTGCAAATATCAACTCCTTATTCTGAAATTCCATCTCTCCATTCCATCTCTCCATACTTCACCCTGCATTAATCAAGTAAGACACTGACAATCATACATTTTTCCTTGCCATACACTTCAGCCATTGTGCAATCTGGATAAACACAGATACCAGGGACTTGAAAAGAGTAAGTTACAGGGAAAGGATAATCACACCACTTAATCTAAGTTATAGAAATAATTTGAAGAGCAGCAGTGAACCATGGAATATATTTATTACCTCTCTTCACATTTCAAGATTTCTTCACACAAGAGATTGTCTTAGTACAATGAACAGATCAAGCAAAGAGAACATGCATTGGGATCAAGCAATTCTTATCCCAAAGAAAAACCAGATTGCAAGATTTCTCTGATGCTTCAGATACTCCAAGCCTTTTCTACTTTTGTTAATATGTTTAAATACAAGATTTATGATGATCTCTTCGGAAATGGAGCTTACCTTGGCAGTCCAGGCAAGGGAAGATTAAACCAGCACAGTGACCTGGAGATAGATAGTTTTTCAAGATCAAGAAAAGATAATCATAACAGAAAACAGTATTATAGGGACTGAGAAAATTGCCCAAAGGAAAATACTGTACAATCCTCCCTGCCACCTGTGATGTGAACATCCCAGGAGGTACAAGGAAGAGGACTGAAAATATTAAGTTCCCCACCTCAGCATACACAAAGCTGAGTGTTCAGGTCCTGTGTGTTTGAGCAGCCAAACACACAAGTTGGCAGCTGAGATGGGTGCTGCTGTGTTGAGCACAGAGGCCTTGCAGAGAGCAGCATGATGACAGCAGGTACAACCTGCTGTCTCACCTTCAGCATTACAAACAGTTGTGCTTTCCCATAACCTTGTGACAATGCACCATTAGGGGTGAGATTAGTGTCTGTAACTGTGTTCATCTGCACATACATGTGTGTTTGGCTGGTTCCTAGCTATGTCTACTGCTTCATGATTATTAAAAATACATTGCAGCAGGGAAATTACACCCATATGCTTTAGCCTGGGCTTTTGAGTGTTCAGGACAACTTTTCAGTGAAGTGTTTTTGTTTCCTACCTTGCTTTCGCTCCAGAGCACTTGGCCAAGAAAACAATTGTAGTTGGAAAACTACTCAGTCCATGGTAGCACAGCAGCAAATACCAATTTGAAAACTGGCAAACCAAACTCGGCAGCCCTAAGGACCAACCATATCCTGGGGTGCATCATGCACAGCATTGTCAGCTAGTCAAGGGAGATGATTGTTCTGTTCTACTTCTCACTAGTGTGGCCTCACCTCAAGTACTGTATGCAGTTTTGGATGCCACAGTAAAAGAAGGGCATCAAATTATTAGAGGATGTCCAGGGGAGGGTGACCCAGAAGGTGAGAGGTCTTGAGGACAAGACTTATGAGGAACAGTTGACATCACTTGGTTTGTTCAGCTTGGATGAGAGAAAGATGAGGGGTCACCTCATTGCTAAGCAGTGACCTCACCACAGTCTACCTTCCTTGAGAGTGACAGCAGATGGGGAGATGCTGATCTCTTCTCTGTGGTGACCAGAAATAGAACATGAGGAGACGGAATGAAGCTTAGCTGAGATTGGACATGAGGAAAAGATTCTTCACTGAGAGAGTTGTTCCTCAGTAGAGCAAACTCCTTAAGGAAGTGGTCACAGTAACAGGCCTGTGACAGTTCAAGGAGTGATGTTTTTAGTCATATGGTTTATTTTTAGGTAGTCCTGTAGAGAGCAGGAAGTTGATGATCCTTATGGGCCCCTTCCAACTCAAGATATTCTGTGATCCTATGAGCCCCTCTAAGTCTACTTCTCTCTGTGTAGAAATATCTCCAGTTATAACTACTTGGGCTGCTCAGTACAAATTATGGAGGTTGCCTCTATCCAAACCTCATAGCCTAACTTCCTAGGTAGGCTCTCAACAGAGATGTGTAGCCATGAAACTTCACAGAAAACACCATACGAGAAGGGATTTATTACCATTAGCCAGGGCAGTTTTCACTTATGTGACAATATATGCAACTGTTGCTGTTTCATTTCTCCCCACACATAATTGGTGTTATTCGAATTAAGCTACTACTGATAGTTGTATACTACTGATATCTTCCTGAGGAGCTAAGGGAGCAAATTTTATTTGGACCATACTAAATGGAAACATAGCACACACATTTTGTTAGCAGATTACACAGATTTTTGTGAGGTAGAACTGAGGAAATCAATCCATTGCTATTTCTGACTTTGCTGGCTGGATAGTTTTACCATAATGTTTGCATACTGAAAAACCAAGTCCTACAACTGCAAAGGCTAGCACAGCCTGGCATTCAGAAAGGACAGTGAGAGGTTTGTCTGGGGAATACATTAATAAACTAAGTGAACAGTGGATGTGGCCTTGCTAAAATCTAGATTTTACTCCCACCCTGGCCAGAAATTATGTTTTTACAACCTGTGCATTATGTAACTTGCAAAATGGGTAAAAAGTGCTTGCAAATGGGGGTCAGAAACATTGCAGCAAAATAAATGTTAGGAATAGTACAGAATTATTGGTAGAAATTGGTAGTTGCCATCAATCTACAACCCCTTGGTTCCCAGACTAATGGGGTGCTTCTCTAAGACACAAGGCCCCCTAAAGACGTGGGGGAAAGCAGAAGGGAGTTCTTTCTTATATAAAAGGCTGCTCTGAAGGGCTATTGTACAGAGGCAACTAAAGGACTGTCGCTATTTCACCTGTATGATATCATGCAGTACTGGGAAGATCTGTAAGTTCTTGCACTGGACCAGGTCAAAACCTTGAAGAAAACAGTTGGCCTTTAGGACAAGTAAGCCCTTTTTGTTCTGAAAGTCATTAAGCCTGAATGCTGCAGGTCAAGAGAGAAACAAAGAATCACAGAATCATAGGTGATGTGGGTTGTAAGGGACCTTAAAATCATCTGGTTCCAACCTCCATACCACAGGGCAGGGATACCTTCCACTGGGTGGTTACTCAAAGCCTCATTCAACCTGGCCTTGAACACTTACAGATACAGGGTATCAAAAACTTTTCTGGGCAACCTGTTCCAGTGCCAGTGTCTCTTGGGTGCCCCAGAGCTAGACACAGTACTCCACGTGAGGTCTCATTAGAACAGAGTAGATGGGAAGATTTACCTCCCTTGGTCTGCTGGTCACACTTCTTATGGTGCAGCCCAGGCTACTGCTGGCTTCTTGGTCTGGGAGCTACGTCACAACCAACTTTTCATCCACTAACACCTCCAAGTCTTCCTCCCAAGGGCTGTTCACAATCCCTTCTCTGCCCAGCCTGTATTTGTGCTTGGGATTACCCAGACCCACGTGCAGGACCTTGCACTTGGCCTTGTTGAACTTCATGAGATTTGCACAGGCCCACCTCTAGAGCCTGTCAAGGCCCCTCTGGATGCCATCCCTTCCCTCCAGCATGTCAACCACACCACATCACACAGCTTGGTGTTACTGGCAAACTTGCTGAGGGTGCACTCAATCCCACTGTCCATGTCACCAACAAATACGTTAAACAGCATCAGTCCCAATAGGGACTCCTGAGGGATGCCATTCATCACTGGTTTCCACTTGGACATCAAGTACCCAGACAGCATGAACTGGCTCAGTCACTGGCTCAGAGAGTTTAACACCATCAAACAGATAACAAATGAAGTACAGGGGACTTAGGATAAGTCTTTCTTACCTATTCAACTGTGTTGGAGGTAACTGCCAGTCACTGGAATTTCTTTTGAATTAAATAAAATCTTCAATTGTAAAAAAATTACAATAACAATCACAGGATTAATGCAGAGAGTGGTTGATTTGGCAAAAGAGAAGTCTGCTCATTCTGGCATAGCTCATAGACTAAGATGAGCCAGCCAGTCTGAATTAAAACACCTAGTACTTGGGATAAGGCTCTTGCATGTCTGGATGTGAAGATTGTACACTTGAAAAGCAAAGCAGAAATTTGTAGTGGAAACAAACATGTTGGTCTAGTCCCAGTGAAGTTAATGGCGAAGTATGAGATTATGATGTCCTGTGAACAAGGACTGTGAAATTGTGTCCTGCCCTTTAACCGGCCCTATAACAAGCAAGTGTTGAATGTCAAAACACCTGACAGTGACTGCCGTGTCAGAGAGTCATTTGCTGGATTTTCTCCTCGCAATCAAATTGCAGATAACTCTCTATTTTGCCATCTAATCACTGGCTACTGTGTTGAATATCTTTTTACATTAATCTTAGCTTTCTCAGAGACAAGGTTTTTCAACTACTTTTGTAGACCAGCTCTGCCTTCGCTCTAGAATTCAGTGGTTTGGGCTAAAAGGGACTCTTGACATTCAGTATCAGTGAATGAGCAGGTGACATTAGTATCAAAGGCTTCCCTGTTATGACAGTCCAGCACCTTGTCAGAGGGTTCAGAGGTTTGGGTGGCAAGGCACAGGCTGAGCACGAAAATCAAAGAGCCTACTATGAGGACTAACTCCACCTAGAGCCACAAAAAGTGAGTCTGACTCATTTATTTTGCGTTCCATATTAATAAATCTGCAACTCATTATGTAAAATGTATTCCATCTCCTCATTTGGATGCATTATGAAATCTTCTGAAAAGGGAAGCTTGATTTTTTTCTATCAAAAATGAGAACTCTTTTTCTTTTGCTAAAATCCGTTTTTCCCTCTTTTGCCAATTTGCATTTAGTCACAGTCTCCTTAAATCCACTTCTTACTCTTCAGTCAAAAATGTGACTAAGGATTTCCAAAAGAGCAGGGACAGAGGGAGGGAAGAATTGGCAGGAACAAGAAATTATTTTCTTCAGAATTTCATGATCGTTTTTAAGTACTCTATTTGATTTCTCTTCCTTACACCCGTGTAGTGTCCCTGTGCAATCAAGAACAGATGTTGCAACAAGAAGAGTTCACCCTTTGACCCTGAGATCTCATTGCTTCTTTTCTCTGGTGCATGTTTAAATTTAGAGTGAAAACCATACAAAAAAGCATGGGGGTGGGGTAAACTGTGAGGCAGGGGAAGAATCTAATTTTGGAAAATCTTTCCTAGCAAACCCTCTCCAACTTCCACTTGTCTCACTTTATTTGTGAATGTCTCGGTCCCAGAAGCGAAGACAGTTGAAATGTGTTCAGATATCCCACTGAGCAGCATTGCATCAGGGTACCCAAGTGCATAAATTAGATCTCCTTCTCCAAAATTATTTTCAGGAGACACAACCTATTGCCATTCTTACTGTGCTTAACACATTGCACCCTGTGACAGCCCCTTGTCCCCATTAGCCTTGTGCACAAGCCCCTCTGCAGAGAGCTGTGTCTTGTAGATCTCCACCTCTTTCCTCCACAAACACAAAAAGTTTTTACTCATGAGCAATTAAAAAAATAAGCAAACAGAAAACCATATTGCAATATTATCAGTCCCATTCTTGCCCTATTTTTTCCTATTGTTTTTGTCATTCTTTTTGCACTGACTCTGATCAGCCCCCCCTGCTGCCTTCCAACCACTCTTGCATTTCTGCCCGTTGTGGGATATGTCCACTGCTCTGCTCCCAGCCATCCTCTCACAGCTCCCCATCCCTGGGACACCCAACTGGCTGGAGGCAGGGCAGGTAGGGCAGGCAGTAGCTGCCATATGTGCGACAAACAGCTGGCAAGGGCTGAGGAGCTTGCTGAGAGTGCCTGCTAGCTGCGTTGTGCAGGGCTGCTGGCAGAGACCGTAGCTCCCTCTGTGCTCTTGGTTTGAAAACAGAGCCCTGCTCCGAGAAAAGCAGCGCTCCTGAACGGCCTGCATTTCCCACCACTGCTTGCCGAGACTGCCTGGAAACTCTCAAGTGCTCCTACAGGAGCAGGACAGAGACTTCTCAAATGCTGTGTAACGGACGCTAAAGAAAGATGGCCAAGAATCCTTCAAATGAGCTTCCTAAGGGCTCCCAGGACATGTCTCTGCAGCTAGTGCAGGGACCTCTGAATATCTTTGCTCCTGTAGCTTCTCTCTCAGTGGGGTCTTTTCTCTGCCTGCACTGCTTGCAGTCAGAGCTATGGAGTCCTGTGCAACTCAGAGAAGGAAGTGTTGCCATCCTCTCACAGGCCTCCTATCCCTATGCTCCCTTTGTGTTACAGAGTCAGTAGCACTGTCATGCAGTGACAATGTTGGGTCCTTGCCCCTACCAGAATTAGCTCATGCTCCCCACTTCACGAGCTGTGAGAAAGAAAAACAAACAAGAAAACCCAGACAATTATAGCCGCTATATCTCAGCACATAATTCTGAACTTGCTGTAGCCCTTTGTCTGCCCTGGTTTTATTTGTTCAGAAGATTTCTTTCTCAGGAGCTTACTTCTCAGCTAAATGCCCTAGTCAAAATCTTTCTCAGCAGCCACAGTTTTCTACTCTGTTCTTTTCCTCTTCATGTTTCTTTTCTTATACCTAAAGTTCACCTTCTTGTCCTTCCTCACATATATGTCTTACAGTATTTGTAGATGTAAGATGTCTACCCGTCTTAACCATCCAAATACCTTTGTTTTCTAACAACTAATGTATGGGTTTCAACTTTCAAAGTCTTGATACTAAATATAGTTCAGTGAGGCATTTAAACTCCTTAGAATATGGATTGTTTACGTATGTTCCTTGTAATAAAGGAAAAATTAATTAATATTTAACAGATGCAGAAGGGTACCTTGGAAACAGATATTCTATAAAATGATAGAGCACTTTCTGAGAATGGAGAAAAAACCAGAAATTAGAGCTGGCAGCTCTCCATTGCGTGGCCACTTACTGTCTCAGAATCCAACAAGAGACAACTCCTGCCTTCTCCGTATAAATCTACTCTCACCCAAAGCTTGACCACATGACAGTACATATTCACATTAAACTGATTATTTCTGTCTGAGCTGTGTGTAGAACAGGCAGTTTTAATCTTCGCATAAGAAATGTCCCTTCTGGAAATATCCCCATTCACTGCAGAAGGAGTTGCATTTCACATCCCTAACAGACTCCTGCATTTCATGTTAACTTCTTGATGGTAACCAGGCAAAAGAATGTCCATCTTAACATCCGCATTAGACTTTGATTAAAATGCCCAGATAAGGTAACTAGACACATAGAGATTAAACTAAAAATCTACAGGTTTCAGATACTATTGATCAGATTAAATTTTTACAATTCCTCAGCAATATCAGCCACTTGCCACAAAATTATTCACAAATTTACTTGATTAACCTTGAAATAGTTTATAGTTAACCAAGCTTCATTGCTATACAAGGGGATAAGAGAAAGTTCATGACCTGTTGAGCTGATGCTCCCCCGAAGGTAGAGTGCAAGCACAGAAAGTAAGAGCAGCTGGATTTGCACAGAGAAATAAATATTCCGACTGAACAGATTTCTCCTGGCAATAACTAGGCCTCCCTCTTCTGCAGACACAGTATGTATATGGTTAAAGTGGCGCACCTTGAGATTGGGACTGTACGCAAGTTGGATTAGTTAAACAATTGAACATCCTGCTGGTTGATTCAGCAAGCTATCTCTACAGTCCCATTGGAACAAGAGAAGTATGGCTCTATTTCCTCCTTTTCCTAACCTCACAGCTGTTGGGTCAAAGGATCATTTAAATCCACTAATCAAGCAAAAATGTATAACAAAATCCAATCAGATGCATTTTATTAATCTGTTGCAGAAGATGCTGACATCACACAAATGCAGGTTTATAAGGGTTTCTTGACAATTCTGCTAAAATAGAACAAAACAGATAAATCAGTCAGAACAACAGTTGTAGAATTTCAAGAAGGAAAGCCTTTTTATAGCATGGACATGACCCAAAATAATTTAGAAAGTCTTATTAAAAGGAGCAGGATGCAGCATTTCAAATGTTTCACCATCACTAGCTTTGTGATAAAGATTTCAGGAACTAACAAAATTAATCTGTTCACATTGTTGGTTGCACATCATCTCTAAAGCCACAAGGAAGTACCTATCATCACTTTGTTTTTTTCCTTTCAGTTTTATAGTATGCAGTTGGACTGCATGCAGGAATTGAGTCCAAAAACTCCCAATTTAGGATTTGCTCTATGAGCTTATACAAGTTACAAGCATTTCTGAACAGCCCCGAGATCCTCATACCTAAAAGTTACAGGGCAGCATCCTGTTGTGCCAGGTGGCATACAACTAAAGAATGCTTTGAAAAGCTCACAAACTGAGTAACATAAGAAAGAGAAGTTGCAAGCACACAGTCAAGAGATCTCTATCAAAAATCAAGGCCCCTATGGCCAGCAGGATACCCAATGGTCTCAAAAGAGCAACTAGAAAGAAACTACTCATTAAAGCTAATGGGGAAGTGCTCTAGGAGAAAATGGGAATGCAATGGCAAGCCA
This sequence comes from Cephalopterus ornatus, assembly GCA_013396775.1. NCBI lineage: Eukaryota > Metazoa > Chordata > Aves > Passeriformes > Cotingidae > Cephalopterus > Cephalopterus ornatus. The sequence goes on from VZRE01000344.1 coordinate 112,861, forward strand.
AGTGAAATAGAAAGGGCTTGTGCCATTTTTGTCATCTTTGATCAAAGGCAGTGAAGACTGTGGGACAACTTACAGGATGTCTACTAGAGTCTTAGTAGCACCCAAAAAATATCCTTTTTTGACTGGCATAATTTTAATTCAATCATTATCCATGCTGTCATTTGTTATATTGCCATTATCTACCACATCCTCAATTAAAATCTGCCTAACTTCACTTTTACATCTGTCTTTTTGAATGGTAAGTACTCTTCAACATGACCTAGGCAATGCAGCTATTCTAACATGTTTCTCCTGTCCCTCTGAGATTTGCTCGCACCTCTGAAGCCAGGGGTTATTTATATTCCCCCCCCCTTTGCTGGATTTTCATATTTGTGTATATTAAATCCAAGCATGAAGATCATAAAAGTGTCTGCTGAGTTTGCTTTTCTGTTTCCAAGTTTAGAGATCTCCCTACTGGTTGTCCTAGTCTGAGTTCCAAAAGCCTGAAACTGCTTGTTTAAGGCGAATCCACAGAAATGTAAAATGTTTTCCCTCTGTGAATTCTTCTCAACACTCAATACCCCAAAATTCTGTAAACATTTAAACCCAGACATTGTTCTCATAACTTTGTCAAACTTTGGTTCTGCTTTTCTATCAAACGAGGATTCTTCAGAGGATCCATGGAATATTCATTCCTTTGAGTAACTTTGCCAACCCAGGTAATTATTTTCTATCTATTTCAGTGTGAATTTCGGAGTACCATCTGCACTCATTTGAAGGCTGAACTATAGATTTCCTTTCAGAATCCTTTCCAGTCTCATGTGCATCCACATCACCTCCTTTTATTTCTGCATCTATTTAGCACAAGCTTAATATCTCACAGCAGCAGGTTGCCATTTGGCTCATAAAAACTTCTGATTTTTATGTATGATAAAATTTCTTCTCTAATGGTTTTTTGTCTCTCCTCAGATCATTCTGTCTTATCACCTTTACTGGTGTTACAATTACATAAATAGTGTTCTGTGGCATTCTTTACACTACAGTCTCAGACTACATAGACTGTTCTATCTTCTTTTGCTGATATGGCTGGATTCCCTTTTTGCTTTGTCACCTATCTCCTTTGTGGTTGTCCCTGTCATTCTTCTACACATCAAAACTGTCCATTGACTTTGTTCTTCATCACATCATCATATTTTGCCACTGCAACTCTCGTTAGGTAGTTGTCTGACTTCCACATTTTCTTGTTTGGGAGCTGTCTGAACTTGTCTGCAGACTCTCTTCTGAGTTCCATAAAACCACGGGCCTAGTACCTTCTGCATCTGCTACTGAAGCACCTCTTGTCTATGCCATGTAAGTTAGGAATCCACTTCAGGAGAATGTAGACCCCATGGATTCTGCTTTTTTCAATTTATTTTTTTTCTACAGATTCGCTTCATTTTTGTCTCAGTAGCCACACTCCTTTCTTTCCTTAATTCCTGCTCTTAAAGTAGAAAAGAAACCCCCACAAATGATTAAAAAATCATGCACAGCAAAAGGACTCATCACAGAATCACAGAATATGCCAGGTTGGAAGGAACCCACAAGGATCATCGAGTCCAACTCTTAGCCCTGTACAAGACTATCCCCAAGGGTCATAGGGCACCATGTGCCCAAGAGTATCATTCAAACCCTTCTTCAATTCAGTCAGACTTGGTGCTGTGACCACTTCCCTGGAGAGCCTGTTCCAGCACCCAACCACCCTCTGGGTGAAGTATTCCTTTTAGTGTCATAGCTGAACATTAAAAGAAAATATCCACATTGATATAATTTATAAATATATTGTTTATCACTATTTTCCATTGTCATGATTCAGTGAAAATAATTTCTGAGACTTTTCACTCCTATGTCTTTCCTGCTTGAAGAAAACCTCTATGCAAAGATCTGTCAGAATAAAACTTTTGCCTTTCCATTTCTCACCTTCATTTGCTGCATAACACTGTGTGTTGTTCACCTAATGTGATCCACACATGAAGTTACAGCAAGTTTCTTATCCACAATAGATTTTTCAGCCTTCACTGACATTTCACCTTTTTCCTGCATAGAGCCTTTTATGAATTCACCAGCTATTGCTCTATAAGGAGATATGTTATTTACATTGGATCTACTCTTTAACTATTTCTTATTTCATTTTACATTATCTGACACTTTGTTTCTCAGCCCACATATACCTATGCAAACCTGCTTAGAATATTTCTGTATAACTTTTCTGTATAACTTTTACTTCCCACAATTGCATATCTTCTGCAGATTTATTCAATTCCCTATTCACTACCGACATCTTGACAGTAGCAAACAGCCGTTCACTGGAAAACTTTTCCCATGACTTAATTTGAGAGTCAGTTTTTCCCCACTTCCTTTGTCCGCCTGAAAGTTTAAGCTCTGAAGTTTTTCCTGTGGAGCAGCCACACTAGTCTAAGCTAACTGAATTAGCCTTCCTCACATCCCGCACCCAATGATCCTCCCTGTCCAGAAACCACAAGGAGGTTGATCCAGGCAGTAGATTCTGGAACAAACCCTCCTCTGCTGAGGAAAAATAAAAAAAAATCAAATTAATTGAATCTAATGACTTTGAAGCCTCCAGTAACAATCACCGTACATGGAAAGACCTCCTCAGTATCTCCCGTATTTCACAGTTTATTTCTTTCAGGCTCCTCAGATTAATACCATCTGCTCCTAGTAATTCACTGCATTTGTCTTTCTCAAGTTGCTTCATAACTTCCTCCTGAGAGACTGCAGTCTCTCTTAAGGCCAACGTCTGGTTTCCCATAGGAATGCCCTTTGAATAGCACCTTCCACGGAAAACACAGATGCAGGAAATTTGTTTGACTTCACTCTTAGCTAAGCCCCCTTTCCAGCTGACTCCTCATTGACTAACACGAACAGTCACTTTTGCAAATTTCTAAACACTAACAGGTACCTGTGTATTTCTTGTATTGGAAATATTTTTATATTTTAGACAAAACTTTCCTGTACTTATATGGCATGAAGTCTCTTTATAGTCTCAAAGTCTCTTTACAGCGTTTATCCCCATAGTTGATCTTCATAGTGTTTATTTTTTGGGAGTAGAATGTTTCAGACAAAGAACGACTAGAATTCTAACAAATATTTTCCTCATTTTTAACCATTTTTCTTAATGTCCACAACCGTTTTGTTTCCCTGGAAAAATACCTATTGATTAGAAGCAAGCTGAACCTCCTTATCTCAGCTAACTCCTGCACTTACATGATGAATTTTTTCCTTTTTTCACAATTTCTAAAATGAATTATCAAATAATCAGTTACTTATGCTCTCAGTAAAATACTCCAGCCTGCCATTCTGCAAAAGCCAACAAGGTGATGCACTAATTACACATCGCTAGAGCTGCCAGTTTAGTATCTTACAAAGGAATGGCCTTGGCTAAGACAACAATTTCGGTTTGAATGCCATGTATGGGTGCTGCTTGTTCAAACAAAACCAGTAGCATGAAATCTCACTGACTCAGGAAATTATTGGAGAGGCATGCAAATTCTGCTGTCAAGCCAACAAAATAAACAAACTAAGACACAATGGGATTAAAGGATGGGATAAAAGTCTGAGATCAAAGAATCCTCATCAAAAACTCTCATGCACCAACAGTCACTTCTCATGCAAAATGAGTTGCAACTATACTGAAATCAGACAGGTAGAAAAAGCAATCTCCAGAACAACCAGAATTCTTGGTTTCTGAGGGGTTTACAGCAACAAATACAATTCCTTTGAATACTGTTATAAACAATTTGGAAACTAGTAAATGCTATAGTGAACAGGTGTAGAGGACATCCTGCAACTATTTCCAATTAATAGACAGCTGTATTCTGTATTTCTGTTTTACAGTGACAGCAGATCCAACAGCAGTGAACCCTGTTCTCTAATTATGATGTGCCAAGCGGCTTCATCAGTTTGCAATCTTTCCTTTCTAGGTAAATCTAAACACAATTAAATAAACAGTGTACAAAAAGTAGGAGGGTATTCTCTGAACAAAATATTTCAGAGGTAGGTAATGCTGAACTGTCATCATCTAATGACAGTGTGGAAAGAATCAATCACAGAGTACTTTTGTTAGGTTTGAAAATAAGAAATTGTTCAAAGATAATACAGAATGAATAGACTCTTATAACACCACCTAATACTTATAGGATGCCTTTTATACAGTTTATGATACTTATAGTTTCTTCTGCATTAAGTGTAGTATTTAAATTCTTGATAGTCAATTCTTGTAGAATCCTAGTAAATTCTGTAACACTGTAGTCAATTGTGTGACTATGATTTTACCAAATTCCTTGACTCACTGAGTTTCCATTGGTTTACTCAAGACAGGTGGGGCTTAGAAAGATTATAAGGAAATTATTCTGCAGGTTGTGTCAACGGTATGGCCATAACAGTCAAAAAAAACCAGAAGAAATGTTTTGGGAACCAGTCATGTCATGGCTTACTGGTGACTTTTATTTCTACCTACCACCATTTGAAAATTGAACCCTGCTTTAAAGCAGATCTTGAAGGTCTTTTCCAAACTGGTTGATTCTGTGATTCTCTACAGAAATATTATGCCTTCAAACCTTTATTAAAATTATTTCCTGGAGAATTTCAGGTATTTCTTTAAAAGTTTTCTACTCTATGTGAGAGGATTTGCAAACTCTACTTACAAAGTTGTTGCAGGTTTTCCAGGTATCTCCCATCTTGTGGAATAGCTGCTGATCTTACAGCAAGAGGAAATAGCTTATCATGTCTGTTTGGTATGTACTGTCTTGCAACTTCATTAAACATACTCTTATTTCTGTATTTTGATAATGGGTGTAAAAATACTGCATGTTCACCTGTGTTTATCAGTTATTTCTTAGCACATTTTCATTACTGCTTTTTTCTCTCTCTTCTGCCTAAAGAAAGCAGATCATGGTATGAATTTTCATTTTCTAAATGTTTGACATGAATACACCCCTTCCTGTTGATATAATCTGAACTAAATCTATTATGTAGTACTACTTGTGTTGTTAAATACCTACTGATGTATGTACTGATGACTTTATCATACCTCCAGAAGTCTCATTGGTCCTTTTCTAAAATATTGCTGAGACTGGGTTTTTGTAATGGTTTTACACATTGGGTAGAAGTCATAATTATATTTCCATAATAGTACCCAGGTGTGTTTCCTGAGTTAATATAGAATCCAGCAAGGCATATGACTAATTAAAACTTCATTTAGAACCAGATACTCTTGAGAGCTGTGCATAAATGACTTTATGACATTTTTAAGTATACAGAAAAATGATCTGTGGGATATGTCAGCTGCTCTACGGCTCTACTGCCTGATAGGCAATTAAATTTTTTTAAAGTATATCCTTCTCTATGTTAGACTTTTGAGTGTTTAGAATAAGCAGCAAAAAATAAATTTTCCTAATGTTAAAAAAAGTAAATGAAGAAGCCATAACCCTCAACCAAATGTCAGTTATTTTAAGTGTTGAGGCAAGTTTTACAAGAGAAGGCCAGGGAAGAGATTATGCAATGGGGTTATTGAAAGCCAGACTGGTCTTGGATATAATAGCTTGGTTCTTGGTTATAGAGTCGCATTACAAACCCTGCAGGTAATAAAACATGGCTCTGAAACAGAAAAGGAGTATAAAGTTATAAATAGAAATTCACTGTCAAATATTTCTTCAGCATCAGTGGAGACGAGGCACAGACGGAGAGGAGATTAAATCTACAGGAGATCTGGCGTATATTAATTAAGTGTCTGATATTACAGAACACGTCTGGGGTAAACATAACCAATCTCGTCTTGGTGAATTGATTTTCTGATAATGTCTTGAAGACTAGTGGCCAGTATCCTAGATAAAAATCTTTACATCTACATTACTTAGTGAAATCAGGAAATAAGCATCACATTCTGGGCATTTATTAGATTTAGTTTAAATGCTGAATTCTTGCATGGCAAACAGCCACTTTCTCTAGAGTTACTGAACTTCTTCCCTATCAGACCTAAAATCAGCTGTGAAAAATCTTTACATAAGCCTGCTGGGACTCCATCAAAGCCAGGTGTTTTGGCAAGAGATAATTCTTCATCTGATCTCCAAGTTTCCTAAAACATCGCTGTCTTTACTGATATAAGCTAGAAGAGACAGGAACTTTTGTGTAGCTTACTTAAATGGAAAACAGACATGCTGTGCATTGTAACACCATGTTTTTCCTATGCCTTTAAAAAGATTCAAACATTGATATAACTAAGCAAAAGCTGTATTAAAATAGTCCGAATAAGCTTGCAAAGTCAAGTAGCAAAATAAGGAAAATCTAGGCAGCCTTCACTCAATCCTCCTTATAATTGTCCCTTACTCTAGAATATCATTCTAACACAATAAATTATGTAGTCCCCATTATAATAAAAAAAACCCCAGTCTTCTGAAAATTTGGAAACAAACCCAAGCTTCAGAATTAAAAGTTAGCTACACATCCCAACAGAGTCTTGACATGTACACACATAAGCACACATTAATCATTTCTCCTTTTGCAAATTATTTCCCAGTGCTTACTTAGAAATAACCTTTTTTTCTAGCAGCTTAGTGATTTTCGTCTCCTTTGCATGCAGGTAGGAACTAATATAATTTTTGACTTATGCACTGATGGAGTGAAGTTTTCTTCTCTTCTCACCTTTCCAAACTCTCTCTCTAAGTATATATATGAAATCAATAAGTAGTGCAAAAATGACTAGTCTTATTGCACCTTAAAGAACACTGCATCAGCAAGATGAGACAAAAAGAAAACTATTAAGAGATGGAAGTTCATATCTTCTAAATATAGAACCCTGTCTTGGCAAATGTAGCAGGAGAATGGGGCAGGAAAGGGATGGGTAGAAGCAGCTGTATGTGAGAAAAAGAAATAGTGAGAAAACTGTTTACACTGTGAGCTGAAATCTCAGCAGCTTCTACTAAGACTTCTACTTAAATACGCAATAAAATTATCATTTTACTATTACCTCTGACTTTTTCAGGGCTCAGTCATGAGCTTTCCATTCTCTTGTATAGCATCTACAGCAACAAGGTCCTGCTTTGTAGTTGTTGCTCCTGTGCATTGCTTTACGGCAATAGCAAAAGCTTCCCATTTCAGATTTATTTCAGAGAACTTTTTAGTCAACATAGAGAACATCATAGTTTACTATACGATATATTCATGCTTCCCTTCAGTTTTACTTTCTTGTAGGTTCCACAGTCTTAGTAGACTATACATGTGTATCATCAGCAGAACAGGCCATGAAGTTCATAGTTTTTATATACTTTTTATGTAATTTATTATATGCTGGGTAAGACTGCAGGCTGTGATACAAATCCACTGAAAACCTCCTCTGAGAAGAAATTCCATTAGAACTAAGAGAGCTAGTTTTCATGAAAACTCAGCATCAACACAGAATCATAACAAAACAATGTGTATTTGAGAGGAAGCCATCAGAGAACTTGAGAACTTGTAACATATTTCTCAGCACTGTTTTTTCTGTATAAGTATGTATCACTGGTCCCTAAGTAGCCCAAGTGACGGTTGGAAAGGCTAAACAGATGATTGCTCAGTTGTTCAAAGTATGAATTCAGTTAAAGTGTTATGACACTTTATAGATATTAATCACACAAACGCTTTTCTTTTCCAATGCCCAAATCTGTGCTGTAGGTACATCTCCTGGCCATTTGTTCTGTGTAAACTGAAACATGAATAAATTTTTATTGAAGCTTTCTAAAGCCAGCTTCCAAGTTTTAATCAGAGTTTTGCAAATCTACTCAAGTAGCATTACAAACACATTTACATATATATACACACACACATATATGTACATTTATACACATATATATGTACATTTATATATATGTGTGTGTGTGTGCTCATATATGTGTGTGCATAAACACGTGTATATGTATATATTACTTGCAAAGGAGTAGCAAGCACAATGAATAGAAGATTTATACCTATTTACTTTCTAATAAGTACAGACCTGGGAATTTTTCTAAAGCAAGACTGAAGTCAGCAGTAGTATTTTACAGCTATTAGTGCAAGACCTTGTTGCATTTTCCTTTTTGAAGGGGTTGTGGCCCTTATAGCATTTTATTTTTATAGCTCTTTAGAACTGAACAAAACTAAATTAAACTCAGCTAAAACCATTGGGGTTAATCCAGGTGTGAAGCATGACATGCAAAAGAAAGTTTTGCTGAATTTCCATGTGAAACAATAATCAGCCATGGCCGAGTCACAAAAGCAAGCCCATGTCTACCAGAAACTGCTGAAACTTTATTTTCCTTATGAAACTTGTCTGAGATTTGGGGGATTTTTTTTCCTTTAGTTTTTAAGTAATGAAAATTAAAAAATCCTAAGAAACATTTATCTACGTTTTTCTATATCTCTTAGAATCCTGGGAAGGACTATAAATCTCAACCTTCTTCATATTTGGAGATACAGGGGGAACCCAATCTGGAAAAAATTACTTTAACAAAAATAAAGAGAGAAAGAGAGAAGGAGAGAAAGAAAGAAAAGGAAATTCACATGAAGGAAACGCCTTTGGAAATCTCAGTCTTACACTACACCAGATTTACTAGAACTTGTATGTCATTCATGAGGAGGTACATACATGAAAAGCTTAAAACTACATTTCATTAACTGAAGCAAGTAGCTTCATATCTCAGCTTCATCATTCAGATTGGCCCATGAGACAACTCTTGTCACCAAAACAATACATCAGCTGAAATGAAATTTCCCTTGCTAATTTTATACTCTTAAGGTGCAAAGGTCTTTCTTTTCCCTGAAACTATTTGTAATCCTCTAAAGTTTAGATAATTTCTAACCTCTGTCCTCAATGTGCAGTAGATATTATCAAAAATAAGCATGAAACAGATGAGTACAAAATATAGTTTCTTCACTTTTCTGTAAATGGATTACAGTTATACTATAAAAGTTCTCCAGACTTGTGTCACAACAGTACTTGTGATTTCTCCCTTTGTCCACAGCTCCTTGAAATTTTTGTAAGGAGACCAAGACAGGTGGGACCCCAAGGAAAACAGAAATTGCCGCTGCAGCAGTTCAGCATCCTTAGGCTTCACCTGGCACAAGAGGAGACACAGCAGAAGTGAGTCTGCTTCAAGCATGGAGTGTGCTTTGTGTGCTGCAGGGGACAGACAGAGTGAGACTTCCAAAATGACAGGAGCTTTCCAGGGGACCAGGGATCACTGGACAGAGGTGGCAGCCCTAGAGAAAATCCCTGGAATGGCTGAAAACGAGTCATCAGTAAAGGATCCCAGGGGAAAAGGGAGAGTTAACCACATGTCATTGTTATTTCTGTTTGACTCAATCACTAGAGTTTTATTACTTGGGAAGGCAGTTAATTACCTTAGCCCAGATGTGAACAAAATCTAGTTCTTCAGTATTCAAAAGCTTTTCAGTCTCTCTGAAGCATCCAGTAAGAAAAAGTCTGACAAAGCTTCCTGATCACTGGCCACAACTTGTCATCGTCATCAACCTGTGAGGCAAATAAAGCACTTTGAGGTATTCACCCACCTGGCTGCTTCTGCAAAATGCCTGTACAAGCACTAGCTACTTGGTGAATACACAAAGATATGAAACAAGCCTCTCCCCTTACCTAAAATAACCTTTCCAAATGTTAGGTAATTGCTGCTTCTGGATGCAGCAAATTTTTGCAATAGCAGTTTAGCATAAAATGTAGCAGAGCAGAGGATAAAGTAAAGGCCAAGAGATATAAGGCAATGCCTTATCCCTAAAATTTGTTATATGACAGTATATAAGCAACAGGTTTTTAATGGGAAGCTAAACAAAAAGTATCTGAAAAAAAAAATTCCATTAATCAGCTAAGAAAAAAGCCATCTCCACATAAAGGCACTTTATTCAGAATGAGACACTAAAAACCTAACCATAACCCTTAATGGAATTTTGGGTCTGAGTTACCCCAGAAAATGGGAGGCCCAGATTAAAAAGGTGTGGACGAAGCAATACTGGCACAGTGCGTTGCTCGACTTGGCATGCTTACCAGTCATAGAGTACAAACTTTGCAAAATAGACCACCCATGGGAGCTGGCTACTTCAGCCACAGCCCCCAGCTGCCATTAGGGTTAGGCTTCAGAGAGCCACAAAGTCCACAACTAGTAATGCACTAGCACTGGTCACTCCACACATTTCTAATCTGGGACACCCATGCCGCAGCCTGAGCCCTGAGCTGTCCTTAGGGTTACTGTTAGAAAGTCACAGAGGCTGCCGCTCCAAGAACCATTGGGGCTGGAAAAGGCATGCCATAGGGACCATGCCACTGCACCGACATTGCTGCCTTCACATATGACCAAGCTGGACATCCAATGCTGCTGAAGACCTAATCCTCAGCCCACAGCTGCTGTTAGGGTTAGGGTATGGGTTCAGGAAACCACAAAGCCTACAGCTCCAGGGACACTGGGGCTGAAAAAGGCATTCCAAGCAGAGCATGGCACTGCACCAGCATTTCTGCATTCACACTTTATGTGTGCGAACAACCAATGCTGTTGGATATCTCATCTTCAGCCTTCAGCTCATACTAGAGTCAGGGTTCAAAGAGTTATAACGCCTACAGCTCTAGGGACAGTAGGTCTGGAAACAGCATGCCAAGAGAGGTATAGCACTTGTCCACAACATCTTTCTAATCTGGGACACCCACAGTGCCAAGGACCTCATCCAGAGTCCACAGCTGCCACTGATGTTAGCACTAGGTATCAGAGGTCCACAAAGGCTAGATAGAGCTCCAGGGATACTGGGTACACAAACAGCATGCTGTGGAGAGCATGGCATTGCACCAACATTGCTATTGCAATGTGCACTGCTGGATGCAGTGGGCAAGGTGCAGGAAAGACGGACCATCTGTCAAGGGCTGGGGTTGGCCCTGCCACAGGTCAGGGAGAGGGATGTCTGTACTTCCCTCAGCTCAGGCTAAACAAACCCAGAAGCATACATTTATTCATACTATTCAAAACAGACAACAGAACCACAAAGGTTTATGAAAGAAAAGGTTAGGCAGAAAAAATAAAAGCAAAAATATGCTTAATCTTCTTATACTAAGGTAACATGAGAAATTTTCCCACATTCCAATATGCAGTGGATTTGCTGTTCGCTTTCTGAGGAGATGACAGTCAGTTTCTGCCTTTGCCCATGCCTCCTTTTTAATTGATATCTCAACTTTTATAGCCAGTGTGTCCTTTAAAACCTCAAAGAGAATAAAGACTGGCTTCATCTTTCACTCCTAAATGCTTCTTTTTGTGCCTGAAGTAGGAGACAGTCTGTTCACCCTCATGAGCAGAATCAATCATAGTATCATAGAATAATAGAATGCTTTGGGTTGGAAGGGACCTTAAAGATTATCTAGTTCCAACCCCCCTGCCATGGACAGGGAACCTTTCCCTAGACCAGGTTGCCCAGGACCCCATCCTACCTGACCCTGAACACTTCCAGATATGGAACTTTCACTACTTCTCTGGAAAACCTGTTCCAACATCTGAACACCCCCAGAGTAAATAATTTCTTTCTAGTATCTAATTTAAATCTACCCTGTTTCAGTTCAAAGCCATTGCTCCTTGTCCTATCACAACACGGCCTTGTCAGATGTCCCTCTTTGTTTTACTCATAGTCACCCTTTAAGCACTGGAAGGCTGCTATAAAGTTTCTTCCCAACTACAGCAGTGCTATAGCAACCACAGTTTGCTATGCTGTTTTACTAGAAATTTATTGGATCAGTTATATTACTTATAGTACTAATTTTAATAAAATTAATAAAATTAAGTATTAGTTGAATAGTCATTACTAATGTAAAAGAATTAATATATTAATAGATATTTATCTATAAGTAATTTTCGAAAGAGTGCTCCATTAGGAGTCACCTGCTGTCTGTAGCTGGCCAGTACCAGGGCTATGGCTAGACAGGGTCTGAACCCTTTGTCCTCTCTTTTTGGCAGCTTGTTGGTGTGACTCAGTGAGGAAGGCATCTGTTGTTGAACCCTGCATTCTCCATAATTTCAGACTTAGAAACCTGCCTGTTTGTAGCACACTGGCTGTGTATAATTCATTCCTAATGTTTGTCCAGAGAAGACAGCAATCAATCAGTAAGGCAACATGTTTTGAGTGACTGGTCCTGAACTTGTACAGAGAAAGATGAGGCACATACTGTGCATGGATCTGTGAAAGCAAGATGAGAATGGGAAAATGAATCTCCATATTCTCAGCTTTGTAGGTGTTCTTGGATCTAGAATAAAGAAAAATTATTGTCATTGTTTGCCAGCTTGCTTTTAAGTAGAAAGTTTTGACTATTTAAATTATTTTTCTTCCCCTTGTAACAAAGCTGTATTTTGTTGACACACTCATTTAATTATGAGATCGAAGTGGGTGCTCTGACCTGTTGCACAACAGGGATTGCAGGTCTACTTTTGTTGAAGACCATTAGTTAAGGACAGAAATCTTTTACTCAAGCTGGGTTAAGGACCGAAATAACTTTTTGTCCCCTGGTTCAGATTAGGCTTGTAGACCAACTCACAACTTACAGAAGGCAGAAGAAAAAGGGGCACAAAGGTACAAGACATGCTGTGTTACACAAACTCTGAACAGACTTAAATGTTCCCAAGTCTGTGTTATGTACCTATTGGATCACACTTCCAAAAAGTAGTATTTGCAGAAAGCCAGCGGAACAATTAATCTGTCAGCTGATCAAAAGGGAGGAAGGAAGGAGAGGGAGAAGATCTACTATGCAAACAAACAAACAAGACATTTAAACTAGAAGTCATCAAATTAGCATGACTAATGACAAGCTGAAGTGAATGGCAACCTGCTGGCAGGAAGGATTTCAAAGATTTGGAAATTGGCAGTCTATCATCCTGGAGATAAAAAAATCAGAGTTATTAATATTCAAGAGCTTGCTTTTGAAGCTCTGGATCATTCATATCCCCTATACAGTTTTTCCATATAAAACCAACCGAGGCCACTGGAGAAGAATTGAATTACATGGCAAGTTATATAGATGAAGAAGGAGGAAAACGAATAGTAAGAATAATAAGGGTTTCTTAAATTTTAAGTTCTTGTACATGAACAAAAGAGAAACATACTACTTAAGTTAGCAGAACAAACAAAGCAAAGAATGGGAAGAAACCTCAAGCAGGAATGACTTAGACTATAAACCTGAGGGCTCAGCAGGAAAAACAGACAAGGGAGACAGACACAAACTTAAATGTAAGGTAAAGGACATTTAAACTGGATTACAGGAAAAAAAATCTGACTCAAAAAGTTATTGGCAGATCAGGCTGCCAAGGGAAACAGTTCAAGGTACAATTATCAAAGAATTTAATACTGGAACCGAAGAGCATTGAGAGGCTTATAACATTTCTATATGAGGCGGATTCACCCTGATAAAGTTAGTGGCCCAGACTAGACAGTGCTGTGATTCTTTACAGTCAAATTTCTCCTATAAAAACAGAATGGAATTCCTTTTAGTTATTTCCAGTAAATTAAAGGACATCAAACAATCTTTTTTTACTTAAATGCTGCAATGTGTTTGTCCTCAGAGAGTTTGGGCTGTGCCCAGGTTTACAAGGTTATTGCAGATTACAGCATTGTCATCTGACACATTCACATCATTAATGGTCAGGGTTGGAGCACTATTTCTGTAAAAAGCAGTGGGCTGGGGCAAAAGAGTTTTCTGGTCCAAGTGCCAAAAAACAATGCCAGCTTCTGCTGCCATATGGCAGGGGGACAAAAGGCAGGGTCAGCATTTCACAGTATGTTGACTGGTTTCCTTCCCCAGATTGATGAGCGTTAGCCAAGGAGCTGTTCATATACGCTTGCAAGGGAGTGCCACTGGTGTGGTCAGCCTGTGTGGATTTAAAAAAAAAAAAAAATCTAAATGTGTAAATATTCAGGGCGTTGGTTTTTTGGGTTTCTCCTCCCCCTCCCTGACCTTTTTCTTTGCTTTGTAAGGTCTGAATGGTAGCTTCTAAGGAAAGCTATCTGGAAAATCAATGTTTCTTTTGAGAAGAAAATTAGAATTATGAAACAAGGGAATGTTTTTTTAAAAAAGACATTCACAGGACTCACATATTGAAGAGGTCTGTTTCAATGAGACCCATATTCATGGTCAAAAAATTTCAGAATGGTGTATTCTCTGCTGGAAAGATCAAAATTATGCAATTCAACCTAGGACAGGAAGTCTAGGAGCAGCCATTTACACCTCTAATTTCAGTACATCAAGTCAGAAAAAAGGAAGAAAAAAGAGAAAAAAAAAAGAGGAAGGATAAGAACATCCCTTCACAACCAGGGAGGAAGCAGAAGTGGGAGAAAGAGGGAAAGAAGATGAGGGAGCTGTTGCTTCCTCTCAGGACTTTCCTGCCATTACGCTATATTGCAGGACATTGGGATCAAGTCCTCCAGCTGCAAGTGGGAAAAGGTGACACAAAAGCTGCAAAACCTGGTCCTGAATGCCCATCATACTGCGTGCAGCTCAAGGTAGCACCAAGCCAGCCCTACATCCATCCCTTCAGCCTCCACAGCCCAGCACACCTTGCAGAAAGGCAGCGGGGTGCAACCACCAAGCTGCCCCTTCGGGCAGGAACACTGCAGAATCCCATCTGCCTCTCTATGACACAAGGGCCAACAGCTAATTTAGGTTTCTCTCAGCTTTTGAGCTGCTGATTTTCACAATACTTTTATGTCCTCAACTGTATTTCAGAATTCTGCCTCTTCTCTCCATATTTGTTGAAATCAGCCAACAGACTCAGAAGTTATGAACGAAGGAGTGGGCAAGGATGACAGTAGGACCAGGCATAGAGGAAAAGAAGTAAGAGTTAAACTAATAGTATTCTGGCAACAAAACTAATGAATTTTCTCCACAGATGCTGGCATGTGATGGTACATTGAGAGCTTTGAAGGGCACAGGAGCCCCACTGGAGAGTGATTTAAGACACAAATGAAAGACGGTACATGCAAGACTGAATGAAAGTCCTATGGGGGATTTTTCTTCCACATTTGGACTTCACATAAGTCCAAAAAGAGTTTGATGCTTGATTTCTAGCTATTCCATTCAATTTTCTGACAAGTCTAAATTTCCATTACCTCCTTTATAGTGTAACCCCAGTCACCGGGGGGAGTAAGCACACAGCCTTAGGGTCCCAGGAAAATAGCTCTGTGAGGGAACTTGCTGCCTTTTGTACATTCTTATTGAAATGTACGGCCATTTTACTCCAAATTCTCATTATTTTGTTTCACTTTTTCTCCCTCTGTTACCTTTTTCATGGAACAGTTTCTGGAAAAGTACTTTGAATTTATCCTCTTCCATGTGCATGATCCCTGTGCCTCTTGTGCTTTCCTGTAGCTGAAAGCATTTGGGCTGAACAGGCCTTGCAAGTTTTGACTTTGACTTATTTCCACATTTGTTTCAGAAGTGTGAGAGCAAAGAAACATCCTCCTTCTCCTCTACCTGAACTGGGCAGTGGCATCCAATCACTGAGGTGGCAGAGAGGAGAAAGGGCACAAGGGCTTGAAAATGAGCAGGTTTTTTAAAAGGGCCAAGATCTCCCTGAATGTCACTGTCTCAAGTCAGGTGCATCAAAATTTACTCTTTTCAGGAAGCAGGTTCCTGAAGGAGCCCTTGAACTTCACAGATATGGGCCAGCCATCTTATTTTAAGCTCAGAGTGTTTATACCAGAGAGAAAAGAAATAAAAATGATATATTAATGAATCTCCTCCTGCCAACTGCATCCTTGTAGACATGTCCTTTCAGTTTCCGCTTCAGCCAACTCCACCAATTTTTGATTGTAGCAAATTCTACACAGCCCTCTTCGTTCCTCCAGATGGTCTTTCCATCATCCTCGAGCTTGGGCTGTGTCTGTTCCTTGCTGTTTCAGCAGATTCCTTGTTTCTAGGTGTTCTACAGCTCAGTGCACAAGCCTCCTGGAGGAGCTGGCTGCCACCCACAGATTACTGCCTCTCTAAAGAATACCTCACACAAACTAAATATTAATAAATAAACCAAATCTTGTCCATTTCATAAACTTTGGTTACTCAAACTGACAGCTCATTTTCCTGCTTTTTTCTTTGAAGAGCTATAGTACATCTGTGTTCTGCTTCAAAGGTTTAAAAGTGTCCACCAATCCAGTGCTGGTGTCAGAGAGATGCCTCATGCTGCTCCTGCGATTTGAGCAAGTTGAATAGTTTCTGGACACCAATAGCTGCACATGCTCACCAGAAGTTGTTAGAGTTTTACTTCTAAAACTCTTCACTCATTTGATGTGTTTCACAGCTTCCACCATGCCAGCCTGCAGTGAAGTTCCTCCACACAGAGCATAACCTTGTAGTTCAACACAGCATCAGACCTGCAGACAGGAGGTTAAAGCACAAGAAGCCTCTTCATTTCACCTAAAAGAAAAATCCACAGGTTTGGGAATCACGCAGAAAACAGGAAGTCTAGTCCTTCAAAGTGGGGAGCTGGGACAGCCCCTATGCTGGCATGGTCTTCGTGAGCCGGCTGACCGCTCCTCTCCTTAGTATAGAATTGCATTTCGCTATCACTACATCATTTGCACGCTCATGCAGCGTGAAATGTTCTGCAGCCAGAGCAGCTGGCTGGCCCTCACTGATTCCTGCCATGCCAAACCATTTAGACCATGAGTCATTGAAATCCTGCAGTCAGGAAACTCTTTCTTTGTTCACAGTGTGTCAGGTTTTTTGCTCTCCTTTTCAGCTCATCACTCTTCACTGGATATGTTCTCTTGATTTGTGAACTGCTGGTCTCTAGGAATTTCACTGCCACATGGTAATTTGTGGTTTGGATTTTTCCATCTATCTCATATATATATATGTATATATATATTTATGTATCAGTCTCCATCCCACTCAAGCTCCAAAAATTGACTGAGTTTCTCTTTCAGGATTTTATCAGCGGCCTCAGGGCAGCACAAGCCACTTTCTGCCAGTCTGCATTCCCATACAGCAAATACAAAGTCATTAAACCTTTCCAATGGCCTCAGAAAATTTCAACCTGTGGGAATTATGGTATCATCAACCTTGAGTCCAAGCAGGAACCTACAAGTTTCCCTTCCACGTATAGCTACTATAAAGGTAAAGGTTAACATTTTAAGGGCAACCACTGCATATTTTACATAAATTAGGCTACTGAGCACACTAATACATGCAGTCAGTAAGTTTGCTTAATGGATCCATTTAGGTTAAATGGAAAAGACTGCAGAGAACAATGATCAATTTTTCCTGACATGAAAAGAGAAGTGTATGGCACATTTTCTGCAGACAAATTAGAAGAAAATACTATAATTAGTAACCTACAGGTATTTTCTTAGCAACAACAAAAACACCAACACAGTTCTCACAAAATGAATGCAGAAAAACAAAAAACTTTTCTGTCACACAGTAGTGAGAGAAGGATAGTGTTCTTCACTGATGCATAGGAAATTGGACCTATATTGGGAAAAAAAAAAAATCAGGGTTTTCTCCTCCTTCAGCAAACTGAAGGGACCACTACTGCAGGAATGTGATTGCACATCATTAGTGACACTTTAACCCATCATTTCAGTAAACAACCAAATTGCAGTGCCATAGCAGCAGGACTGTTGTCTGCAACACACATCCTCTCTTTGTGTTGTGGCTATCAGTGCAGGGGGAACCACTTGGTGAGCTACTGTGCTTTGCTTCCAGGTCTGTGGCTGCAAAGTCAGCAGGTGGAGAGGGCCTGTGGGGCTCTGCAGCCTTCAGTAATTAAGTGTGCATTAAGAAAATAGTTTGAACAAATTTTTAAAAAAAAGGAATCTAAGCCAAAATGAATTCCTCAGTTGCAGTTTAATTTAGCATCCACTGGTCAAAAATGAGATATTTCCTATTCTTAAGGAAAAACTGGAACTGACAAATTCATTACTTGATCAGGCTAATCTAGTAAATTAAGAGGTAATTCTGAAGAAATAATGAAAATTCTCTAGTGGCATATTAATTATGACTTTCTTTTCAGCTATTAAGAAAGAAGGATTATAGATGTGGCCAAGAATAAAAAGAGAGATATTTTCAGGGTCAGTGAATTTATCTTTTCAGGCATTGAACAGAAAAGAATAAACTGATTTCTTTCAATGCAGGTAATTTGAGAAGCCTTGCACCAGATATGTCCTTTTTTCAGTATATTGCATAATTAAACTTGCTATATGTCAGACTTCAGTATCTGCTCAAATACATGCAAATCCATTTTTGATCAAAAATCCAGCAAACTCTCAAAACAGACAATTGTCTCAGTACTAGAAGTTTAACTTCCTAGTTGTAATGTCATTTACTAAATTTGTTACCTGTGTATTTTGTTTCTCCTATCTAGAGCTTATATAAAAGGATAACAATCTGGTCAGTATCCTGAAACATTATAGTATATTTACATGGCAATGGCACTTAAACCACAATGCCAAATTCCATGCTACATAAAAGGAAATAAATAGAGAATTAACAAGATTTCTGTTTAAGTGATTTCTCTGCCTAGAATGCCATCTGTCTGCAGTTCAGAATGAGCAGCTGGACGTAATCTAGATCCTATCTTCCTTATCAGTCTGTTGCCCAAACAGAAGAATCATGGTAAGACTTTAATAGTTCTTTGATGTAATGCTACTAATATTTTCTTTTTTTTTTCACGTTTCCAAAGTCCAATTTCCCTGAACATAACTGAAACAAGTAACAGAAGGCAAGTTGGAGTTTTGAGCATGTTTCCTGTTTAGAAAAATGAAAACAAAACAGCAACCCAACTGCTTTCCAGGGAAGACTTGGTTATGAATATGTACTACTGATTTGCAAGCTTTTTTCGGGTTTTCCGTTTCATGCCTGATGTCTGTTGCCCCATTTAGTGTCTGGCACGCGCTCACAGCCAGTGCAGGGGCAACAAACCACTACCAATAGCTGCATTGTTTAGTCCCTTCGCAGAAGCGTGTCTTTTAATATTATCATGGATTCAAGTGTCATTCAAAAAGAGGATTTCACTGGCTTTCATTTATCCAGACTAAATGGTATTTCTGGCATCAGCAGAAGCTGTTGCTGACTGCACAGTGCAGAGGAACCCCACGGCTGTTGGCATTTTCTGGCAGAGACCAGCAGTGCAAATGCTGGCACACAATAAGCCAGGGTTTAGCTTTCTACCTCCACCATGAGAAGTGCAAAACATGGCCCAGGCAGCGCAGCTCTGGGGCAGAGCAAGAAGCTGCAACCGGTGCAGCATCTAGGCTTAAGGTTTTCAGCAACTGTCTTTTCCCATATTGAAGGTTAAGTGGCAACAAATAATAAAGCTCTATGTTGTCTATCATCCAGGAGCAAGTGACCGCAAGATAGAGCCTCTGCATCTCTTCCATCACTGTCTTTTAGAAAGCACTGGAAAAATCTAAAGCATGGAGGTAATTTGGAGACAACACATGATGTCTCCTTTCCACATATTCCCAGTTTTACTGAGTGTATGCAATGGTTAAACATAAATGATTGTGCCCCAGCTTCCTCAAAGTCTTTCTTCTTTTGTAATCACAATATTTCCTCACATCCTCCCACTCTTTCAGTTTATTCAAAATAAAAATTCTTTGAAAGATCCAGATATAAAGAACAACAGTGTAGAACTTGATCCTGACAGACACAACACACACTTTTGAGGCCTTACCCCTTACTTTCATGTACTGTTTAAGTCACCACTTCTGTTGAAAGTGGTCCTGTCTTCCCACTGCAACAGTCACTCTTTTTATACCCTTTTTCCTTGCATGCTGATGTATGGGAGCAATGAATAGAACCAGGTAATTAATGCAGGGTGAAGCTTTTTATTCTCCTGGAGCAGTTTCTCTGCTCTGTTTTACACATGGACATACAGTATTTGCACCACATGAGAGAAGTGGATTGAAGGAAGGAGAAAGAAACAAATGGCCTGGAGGGGCTGTAGGTGTCTGGAAGAGAGCAGAGTAGAAAGGGGTTGACAGTGAAGGTTCGTGAAGGATTATGGTATTCACAAATCACTAGCCTTCATTTCAGCATGCCAAAATCTTGTGCTGCCAATAAGATGGAAGACAAACTTTTTGGGAATAACAAGTCCAAAAGGGAAAGTACATGCCTATAACCTTGTTGTCAGCTTATAATCCCTGTGGAAAAAAAAATATTCTAGACAGACATCTTCTGACAGACTCTTTAGTTCTGCAGCTATCTCCTGCATCAAGAAGCATTCCATGAACCAGCAGTTAAATAGAAACTATTAACTCATAAATGAGAGTAGGATAAAATACATGCTTTTATCAATATGGACCATTCGCTTAAGAGTTGGACTCAGTGATCCTTCTGAGTCCCTTCCAACTCAGAATATTCTTTGATTCTGTGATTTCTCTGGGAACATTTGGCTTGTGTCACAAATAAATAAAATGGCACTTTTCCTGCCTTTCAGCAAAAATAATCACAGAGCCCTGGTGGGATCTCATATTACTTGGACTCCTTACTTGTAGCTTTTATACTCCAGCACACTTGCTGATAATGTATGAAGTACAATATTAAAACTAAATCAATTGTCAGAACAAATGAAAAAGTACACTGTGCAATGTATTATCCTCTGGCCCTTTATTGTATTTTTCCATTCATCTGCTAATTCCCAAAATCCAGCCATTTACAATGAAACTTCCAGTCATTAGTGGGATTTAGCAGGCTTCCACAGCAAAATAGTATTCACATTTCTCATGAGAATTCACATATATAATGTTGTAGGGCACTAGATACAAAGCCTCTCAGTCCACAACTATATTTTATTTCCATACGCCCATCCAAACTCACCTCCTGTGCTGGGAAATTAACACTTGAAGTGAGAATTTTCTGAATAGTGACTTCCTTTTTTTATAACCATGCTCATTGAGACTCACTTTGGTGCAGAGGGCTTATGTGGGAAAGCTAGGATGTGGCTGCATGACTCATTTTTCAAGCCTGTACACAGCTTCTCAGGAATGCAGTTGGATCTAACTCCTCGGTGGCTTGCTTGTGATGACTGAATTGAAATATATTGTAATGATTCTCTGTTCAAGAATCATGATGTCATTAGAAGTTGAGACTAGAGCTCAAGTATTAAGAGATTTTTCCTTTTCTACTCTTCTATTACCTACTTAGAGCAAATACTTTACATAAAAATAAGCAATAACTTAAAAACTTAGCTCAAAAATTAAGATGATAGTATCAGATCTCATTTCTGTTCCTTCACATTTTGAAAAATCCTATTTGGCTTCCCTCCTTATTTTTGCATGAATATGTACCATATAGAAATTTTGTAATTAATACCTTGAAAATTAGAGATTCATCTATGCCATTCAAACCACATAGCAATTCCTAAGTTTCTTACTTTTCAAATGAAGTGAAAATTTTTCTAAATTGAAGTAGTTTAGAAATTTGTTTAAAGGCCACTACTTCCTTAGGTGGCTTTTTAGTATGCATGAGAAAAGTGCTATTTAATTTCACATTGAAGTAATCCTTCAAATTTTCCTTTCAGGCAGAATATAAAAGCTTATTATTAATTCCTTAATAAAATTAAAAATAAGTTAACCTTGGACTGGTTAATTTTTTTCCCCTCAGATAAGACACCAAAGATCAGCACAAATGGCAAGTGATAAATTGGCCTCTTAGAATTACTCGGGAGTCATCCTCCTCCCTTCTTTTTCCCATCAACTCTCTCTGAAAATGCCTCTCCTGAAGTGCTTCTTGTTTTAGCATCAGTCAGTCAATTTGACTCCTCTCTCTCCTTAACTATCAATGGCAAAAGTTGTCAAGATCTGATGTTATCTACCTTAAATTCTAACTCCCTATTACAGTAAAGCAATTTCACAAAGACTACAACTAGTTAAGATTAATGATAAACACCAAATTGCTAGAAGTTCATATTTTAAAAGTTTATTTTCCTTTTCCTGCAGGCTTGGATTTTCAGAAGAGGAAAAAAGTGTATCGTTCTCCTTTGCAAGATACAGCACCAGGAATTCCCTTGGACATTGTATTTATACCTTACAAATAATACTCTCTTTTAATTTATCAATATCTTTCTTTCCAATTCTCAAACTCTCAGCATATGATGGGCCCAAGATTCAATAGCTGTGGGCATTCTGTCTGAAAAGAAAATAAATTTATAGGTGCTTTTATTCATATCAGACCCTTCTGGTCTTATTAGCAAGTTTGAAGCATTCCAGGCACCTAATGGAGAAGCGTAGGTCAAAAAAAATAATTGCCTCTGAACAGCAATGGTGGTGGTGGTAATAGAAATAGCAGTAATAGCAGCAGCAGTAATAGTCATAGTAGTAATGTCAGCTCTTCCTAAGAGTAACTCTAGACAAGTAAGATAAGCTTCTTTTTCATCACTGTAGTTTTTTTCTCCAGACACCTACAATTAGATGTGTTTGAATAACTCATCACTAACTTTAAAATCTGTTAGAAATAAAGGTATCTTTTGGCTTTCTGATTCCAGAGTTTTCCTACAAAAGGATACACTTATGAGGATGTATCAGAAACACCTCAAGAGGAAAGTTTCTCATGAACAGATCAAGTTTTACCTAAAAATCAATTGGAGTTTCTTGGTTCCGATGGTTCTATTCGAAAAACTCTCAAAAATCTGTCTGACAGTTGGTCAGAAACCATCTTCCAAAGGTCAGTCTACATTTGTCATGGCTAATCACTTCCTATATGTTTTTTCTAGCTCTATCATTTGGCGTAAACAGTTATTTTCCCCGATATTTACACATGGCTTGACAACATGTGCAGCACTGTAAGTGGGTGCCTAGAAAATGACACAACTCTATCCAGTGTCCCCTGCCCACCCACTTAGGTACAGAGAATACTTGTGGACGTGACTGAGCACTGTGGTTTATCACTCAAGTCAATCTCTAAGAAGGATTAGGAAGACATCTCCATTACAGGTGGGTCAATCCACAAATTCTTTATTTCATGGATACTTTGTCCCTTCCTCTGGCCTCTGCTGCAAAAAACTGCAGGCAACATGAAGCCTCAATATAGCAACTCAATTCTTACTGTAGCCATTTGGCATGGGCTATCCAAGAATATAGGCAGACAAGTATAAAATGCATAGACATCACTTTTTGAAAGCTGTCATTTCCCAAAGGACCCACTGAGGTAGAAGCGTGCTGCAGAACTGCTACTAAAAACAATTAATTTGCAGCCATTTTTTAAACACCTAATTTCCCCACTAGCCTATATGCAACACCTCTTCAAATAGCTACACACGGTCTCATTTAGTGAATATATGAGGAAGAGGTCTGCATTATGTTTGCTAAAAGAACTAGGATTTCAATTCCATCTGCCACTGGGTGTGTTTGATTTGTGTATTAATTATGCCTGTTTGTAGCCGTAAATTTGCTCCAGTTTAGTATGTGATTAGCTCTGTGCATGAATTCACTACACTGTGTGGCTCCCTTGCACTTTTATAGTTCTCAAATGATTCCATACTTATGCTTTTTAAATTGCTTTTGAAACCCCTCTTATTCAGTGTGAGCTTTCAACTCTGTCTTATTCAGACAATTTTTTTTCTCTTAAGAGAAAACATGTCCCTTTGATTCTTCTCTTTGTGGACCCTTTTCTCTGGTGTCTTGTCAGCTTTGTCCATTGTGCTACTATAAAACAAAGAATGAAACTTCTTCTTTACCCAGTCTTACAGGAAATTCAGCATATTCACATTTAGCATTTTATACATGGAATGAGTTAAACTAATGGGTTTAGGAATTACATAAGCACTCAGTAGGGTGTATACATACCCATTACTGTGCTAACTTTAAATTCTTGTCACATCAAAATAAAACTCTCCCACATGTGGAACATTTTTGCTCTTGATCACTGAGTTTTCTCCCTCATTTTCAAAATGCCCAAAAGTTCTGAGCTGTCACCTTTGTAGTTAGAACCTGCAAGATATGCTTGAACGTAACTCACCTGAAACGAGCTGCATAAAAACCACCTTTTTGTCTGCAAATGTTTGTGTACACTTAGAAAATAAATGTTGAAGAGGTCAAGTTGATTTCTCTCATATTTTAGGAAAAGAATCACTCTGAGCTGAAAAATTGTATGCCAAGTTTCTGCCTGAAGCAAATTTTTACAATCAAATTAAAAACCTTTGAGACTAAGAGTTTATAATGGAAATACTAACACAGTCTTAAGCATGGCAGCACTAGCAAGCACTGCAATAATATTAGGAAAGCTCTCCCTGCCCACAATCTAAACTAAATAAAAAAGATGCCATTTTCTAACATACACCCCAGGCTAGCAAATAACAATGATTTAATGTACTTGCCCTGTGGTAATATAGTAGCACTGCACACCTCAGAGCCAATTTTTCTTTTCTTTTCTTTATTTTTTTCTTTTCAAGCATATATGCCCCATAGGGAAAGGATTGCAATTTAGCTCTTATTTGTGGATATATCGCTTTCATTTTAACAATTCTTGAAAGCCTTCCTTCTGTCACATGCTACTGGATGCGAGCATCCAACTGAATAAAGACCCACCAGGCTTTTTCAGGAGTTTATTCAGAGGTTTGGCTTTCCTTATTGTAGTATGCACCACATTTAAATTCGATGAGGGCTACTGTAACGCAATAACATTGTCAATGACTGGAATCTCACTTTCCCCTCTAACAGTCTGAAGCAAATTAATGTATTGGTTGTTTCTTAACAAGTAAACAGTTTCTGCTACAATGTCAAGGAAAAAGAATGTGTTCATTAATATGAACAATCTTCATCTACAAAGATGATTTACACAATGCATGTAATGAGATAGCTTTCCCCTAACTAGTACACTACCAAACTGAAAAGCTGATTCTTAGGACTTTCTTGAAATTACAATATTGTTTGTTTACCAATAAGAAAGACAGTCTCAGTCACCTATGCCACCATTGTAAGCTCTATAGTAAGTACTTAAAAAAAGAGAGATTTCTGGAATCACTTGTGGAATTAATAAAATTGATAACTACAGACTTACACTGCATCAATGATACATATTATTCCTGTGATAAGTTGAGCTAAAAATAAGATTAATTTGGTTATAGAAATTCCTTAAACAACAACACTTAAATTATTTCAAACTCGAAATTTTTCAAGAATTTTCTGAAAAAATCAGCAAACACCGGCTAAAAAAGCAAAGCAGTTTGGATACACCAATGTAATCAGCATGCCTAGTGCTTTTCTGTTAACCCTCTGAGTAGAACCATAATATTCTGGATTTTTTGTATAATAATGCTATGAAAATTGTAACTTACAGAAATACTAATTTATATGTCATGGTTTAATAAATCATGTTCTAAATATATTTAGGCTAGGCCCATCATCTTGTGAGTGATTAATCCATCCTAGAATTTCAATTATCCATTAGAGAAGCCAGTCTCTAGCACCTATAAGGGAAATTTAGATTATTGCCCTAGATTAGATGCTTAACTCCTAGATGGATGAAATTAGATAAAACAACTCCCAGCTCACCACCGTTCAACTAATCCTATGCTATCAGTACTATATTTTCACATCAAAGTTTGCTTACTGCAGGTAAGCTCACTAGAATATTGCACTTAGGTTGGAGTCCATGTTATCCCTGCTTATATTTAATTGAGAGGTATTAAGCTGGAAGTGACCCTGGTCTACTTTCCTGTTAATACTAAGAGCAGACTGTCAGGCATCTCCAGAGATGAAACATTAGATGACCTGAATCACCCTTTGGAAGTGTTCCTCTCCATCTCCTTGGTGATAGATGGTGCCTACCACAACTGCCATCCGTCTCTGCTAACTACACAGGCTTGGTGGGAGGAAGTTGGCCTTGTATGCATAGTAAGCATTAAAAAAAGCAATTGTTGTCACATTTAGCAGCAATATGATGCTTAAACATTCGAAAGGGAAATGAAGAAAGAAGGCAGAAGGACTGGTACATATTAGAGTAAAATAACTGCAGTGTGCTATGTGCTCTCCCAGATTATCACATTAGAAATAGTCTATTATGTTTGATTTCTTTTTTTCATTAGTGTTTCAAATATTTTTTAGGGCCACATATTCTGTCTTCACTTACTCCCAGGAATTCATAGGTTAGATTGAAAGAAAGGGTAGTCACTGCCAAATAAGCATAAGCCATTATTACTTTCATGAAACCATACATACATATACATATATATGGTTATATTAAAAAAAAAATATATGGGTATATGGATATATTTAAACCCGTCATTGCAAAGTCTTTTAAAACAGCTCAAATATTCAGATACCTTTTCTTGAAACCTAAAATAAGCTATCAACATTTTGAAACCCAGTCTCTCACAGATCTAAAAATAACTTAAAAAATATTTTTATAGTTATGTTCATAAAACATGAACTAAAGATCAGAAACATGTAAGATGCTGGGTATGAGCAGGATTTTCAGGACCTAGGATTTTTTTTACATACACTTTAAGTAGTACAAGATGGTCTAAGATGAAGGAGCCAAACATCTTATTTTAATGATAATCCTGTATTCCAAAGCAAAGCAAAGGTGATAGGAAAATCCCAGATGGCCTTTTCAGTAATATTTCTCATGCATAAGGTGAAGCATATTTTTATATTTTTTTTTCCCCTGACTTCCCTCTCTAATTAAGAAGAATGAACATCATCCTTTGCTTTAAGACTGCCAAATTTTCACAATAGTCAAGGAGCATGTGGTATTAATGGACGCTTTTTTATTACCACATGTATGTCTTGCATTACATGGCTGAATTGTATCTCTTCTAAAGGGAAGGCTGTAATATAATGTGGGAAGGCCAGCACTGGAAAAACATGTGCCAGATCCTGACCTACTGTAAATTAGTGTAGGTAAGTGGCAAGGAAGGCTTTACCTTGGCTGAGGGTTTGATTCTATGGAAAAATAATCCCTGTCCTATCCAAATGTTACCTAATTACAACCATGAACATTACAATGGCAGTGGTTATTATACCCCATCTACTGAGCATCCTCTCTCTTCAATGTGTCCAGGGTTGGATGGTCATAGTCAAGGATCTGACACAAATGCAGCAGCCCTTTCCAAAAACCTAAAATCTTAGAGCATTTGTATGGCAGTTCCTTGGTTCCTTCACCTTCTGCCCCAGTGGAATTCTCCAACAAGGTGCTTTTTTGCTTCACTTGGGTTAAGATGTTGTTACTCAGGTTCCAGACAGAGTAACTGAGGCCATGCACAGGCCTTCTGCCCATGGACATACATACATTCAGAGATCAGAGTTTCTTGATGACTTAGAAGACTCTCCACTAAATTCATAACCTGAAATTTGATGTCTGATGTAGGCTTCCACTAGCAGTTCCCTCTACAGTCAATGTAGTGAGACCAATAGGTTAATCAAAACATGAGTCCTGCCTAAAATGCATGCCCATGACAAGTGAGATGAATCAAACTTGCAATGTTCATCTCTCTGTATTACCAAGGAAGCCTGGACAACTAGTTTCAACTAAGCATCTCAATCCTAGATTTTTAATATTGGCTGAATTAAAAAAAATATGTATTAACTACTTTTACCACTTGTGTGAAGGTTCACAAGATGAAATTTCTGTGTTTAAAATATTCCAAGTTTTTAATATATAAATTTTCATGTCTGAGGTAATGAAAGATGTACTTTGTAGGATGGAAAAATAGAATTCCAGTGTTTCTTGAAATTTCAGTTCAACTTCCAACTAGATAATTCCAACTAGAAGTGCAAAAGAGCTTTACACTAGCTCCAACAAGTTGCAGGTACACATTTGCTGCCATATGGACAGTTCTATGAGCAAAGACAGCTCAGAATGGGAACAATACTGCAGGCAACTAGCCTTCTTCCTGCAAAATTTATTTATGCTTCCCAGAAAGATCAGAAAAACTGCATATCGTTTTTGACAGCATATGGATACTTTGAGCTGTATGATATGAAAGGAAGAAAGAAAGAGAGAGAGGAAACCACATTTATGTGACTTTTAAAAAACACTATGAGAAAACTTTAACTTTAGAGGAAAAAAAAATCCATTTTTTATGAGTAATAAGAGAAACTATAAATTTCACAATGTTATTTTTTATTTTAGAACATGATTTTGAAAGTTGCCTTTTTCATTCAAGTGAAATTCTGAGCCATGTAATTTTTTTTTTTTCAAATTATCGCATCTGAAGCAAAAGTCTACACAGTGTAGTATTTTTATAGAAGCCAACTTTAGGATAGTGGTCAAATAAAAAGCTATAATGCTGTGTTGAGGTTTTAACAAACTAGAAATATATACACTCTGTGTAAATGCCCATTTTATTAAATATTACAAATAGAACTGATGAATCATTTTCAGTTTCTCCATTCTAACACAAAACTTCTGCTAATTCAGTTTAGGGTTTGTATATATATTAAATGACTTGTATTCTCCCTGATGTAGAAGTCATCTAGCTATTTTAAGGGTAGTTCTTTAATTCATCAATGTTAATCCTTTAAAATTACTCTGCTGGAATAACCAGCTTGTGCTGAGAGCATGCCTGTACGTTTCTGAGTGTGACGCAAAGGAACCAGGAACTGCTCAACTAGATCATTACATACTATTACATGACAGAACATGTCCTCAAGCCACTTTCCAAGACTCGACATTGTCATTAGGAGCAAACTATATGGAAGCAACCTTTTGTGGCCATCATCATGTCATCTTCTGTAAACCAGGAGGATGCCCTAAACTGAATTTCCCATTTAGCCTGCATAATGTCTTCCAATAAGTCACTCCCCGTGGAAGTACGATGCAGGTTTAGAATGAGCCACTGTAGAAGATACCATTTGTTTAATTTTATTTTCATTTTTAAGCTTATATCTGTAACTCCTAAGCAATAGTACATTTGATATATTTTTGGCCAGAAACAGGCAAGGAACTTTAGGATACTATAAAAGATATGTGCGTATAAAAGCAAAAAAAGCCAGAATAAAACCCTAATGTGGGCTGTCAAGATTTAAGTTGATCGTTTACTCAGAGGGTTAACATGTGCTAAAATTACATACTGCAGTTCCTAGCTCCACTGATGAAAACATTCACTGCTTCTATCTTTAAATAAAAAAGCAAAATAGCCTTAACCCTTTGAGGATCATATTAGCAGCAAGTTGCAATCTAAACAGAGAACAAGTATTTCAATCAATTAGGAAATTATTCTTACAAAGATTCTGTGAGCACCCTTTTGTGTTCCACCATCCCAGCGCATACTGCTGGATAGATCAGTTGTAATCATTCCACACAGGTCTGAAGAAGTTTCAGGGTCTCAAAGGGTTAAAGCCAAGACTTTTGAGTAAAAGTGTTTTATTAAAAGGGTGAGTTAGGTGAGCGAACAGTCTCGGATGAACTTGGTGAATAATCTTCCGATTCGGAGTTGAGTTCAGGTGGAGCTTGCTGTGCCTTATAACGTCCCCTTACATCCTGGTTGCGTCTTCGTCGGAAAACCTGCCTCTCCTTATCAAGAGCGGTGGTCTGGCAGGGGCATAAAATAAGAATAAATGAAATTAGGCTGTGTGTGAAATGCAAAGGTAATGAAAACCATGAGGTTTTATGTGGCCTGCAAATACCAGGGATAATAAATGTTCAGACCAAATTAAACCTCTTCTGTCTCAGTCAGGTCTGAAAGGTTGAGCCCACAACACAGCTAAATGCTTTAAAAAGTGCATTTCCCAAACCTTAAGAGGTAGTGTGACATCATCAAGCAGATACAGTGCCATATATATGAATGCCATATGTTCTACTTCTGGATGCTATTAATTTCATCCTTTAACAGATTCAAATTTCAAGCCAAATACCAACTGACCTTCCCCCACCCTTCTTAAAGTATAAATCTGTTTCTACAGGCAAGGCAGAGATGTACGCTTGTCTTTGATTTGACCTAATGAAGGCTGATACACACTCACCCGCGTTCAAGTCAGTGCAATCATCTAACAAAGATGGATTGTGATGAAGTTGTCAGACAAGAGAGAAAAACAAACACCAAAGGGAGCTAGCCCAGCTCCCTGACACATCATGCTGCTCAATGGATGTTCTTAGGGAGAACGCTGAAGAGCTGTGACAGAAGGACCCGTTTAGCCTGATCATGCTGTCTCTTCCTGTTAACCAAGGTCTACCAAATTAAATACTCTGCTAATTTTATCTACGTCTACATGAGGCATTTAGGAATGGGAAAAAATAATGTTTACTTGATGTGCTTTACTTTTTGATCATTCTGCCATTATTAAGAACCCAAGTCTTAATAAGATGGCTGTAACTTCTAGCCACATTCTTTCTTCTACTTTTCTGGCACATTTACAAGGTGAATCTGCAACCCAAGTAAGGGCAGCCCTAGTTTAACTAAAAATTTCAAGCATGGGACTGGGTTTTACTGTTTTCTTGATTATGGGATATTAGACTGCAGTCCCTGAAACCACTGTAAAACTGTAAGTTCAACAGGATGGCCTTGATTCAGCAAGAGCACTCTGACACACGGTTAGCTGCCTTCTGAAGCAGGGCTACCTTCTTAAATCATGACCTGTGACTCTTTTGGAAAAAGCAAAATGGGAAAAGGCAGGTGTCTAGTAAGATGACATACAAAATGCAACCAAGTATCAAATCATGGCACTGCAGGCAAAGATAACTTGGGGAACTGAATAGGTTTCACTGATAAGGCTTGTAAAATTTGTCCCTATAATAAAAACCTATTTAAGAGATTGCAGCCAAAAGGTTATTCTACTTCAAAGGATTTATTGTTTTCTCTTGAGATATGCATGATCTATTTCTCTAGAAAATTTACTAAGTTACAACGTGAGTCTCATAGGAGAGCAGAGATGTATTTATAGCCAACATATTTTTGAGAATAAAATGAAAACTAAATCCATCATAACGGTGCAGAATAGAATTATGGCAATCCACACTTTCAAATAATGCAACCAGCATTCAATAATGATGTAAGAGAGACAGAAGGATGGGCAGGAGTACAGAACTACTATAGCAAATGGATTTAGTCAGGCTAAATTTATGAACTACTATTTTTGTGTCTAGAACCTTTACAGCACTACTTTAAAAGGGTAAAATAATAAACTTTGTTAAGTTCATCTCCATATTTTAAATAACAATTGCTACAAAATCCAACACTTTTCATCCGCCAAAAATTTCTTTGTTTACTGCTTATCTTTTGGTTAAGAGCTCCAATTAGTATTTTCAATGCCTTCTACATTTCTTAGCCTTGAACCAATTCAGCTTTTAATTATTTTTAATGTGAAACAGGAGAATACCTAGATCATTTACACACAGTGAATATACTGCATACAGGATGCAATTCTGTGTGAAAATTGAAAAGAATGACATATATTACCACTCTATAAAATACAGATTTCCATTTTTTTTTTTTTTTAATGCTTACAGGAAACAAGCATTTACTTAAAGTTTAAGCCACATCACATCATCCTGTGGTAATAGATACTCTCCCCTGAGAAATTTAAACATTTCTGGTTGAATAAATAAAAATACTTGTATTAAATTCAAAATTTATTTTTAAAACCTGCTATATGAGAATGGTAAATGCATATGTAAAATCTGAAGGTATTTAAGGTAAGTTACACAGAAAAAAATGTATAAGAAAATTTTTTTGAAATTTAGCCTAGGATATTGCTTTTTATAAAGGACAAAAATGACTAAACATCAGGACATCTTTTTAAAGATATCTTTTAAAATAAACCTCAAGATATTAGCTTTCTACTATTGCTGGGAAAGCTTTAGAGACTTTGCTTTAAATCTATTTGTTTAAATATACATAAAGGCACTCCCTTGCTTAATAATAGAAAATGTTAAGCAAAATAACCCTGATGGTCTCATCTAATCTAGCACCTTATGCTGCTGTAGTTTGTAGGACCAAATATTTCTGGCTTCCTAACCCTTCAGAAATTTCCTGAGATATTTTTTGACTGTGCTTTTTCTTTTCATTTTTATCCAAAGTTTCCCCTGGATGTGATCTAATTGGTCTTTGTAAGGACATGCTTGTAGACTCAGGGGCATTATTGCTCTTACTCTCCTGGGCTGAGAGACATTCAGAGCCTTTCTCACCCAAAGAGGTTATCGAATAAAAACGTATAAAGTGACAGAGAGGCAAAGTCAGTATTTATCTAGTGAAAGCAAAACCGCACAGGTCATACTGTAATGTTTAGTGTTTAACATGTCAGAACTACTAAATGGGGCACTTCTGGACACAGACAGAATGCTCGGGCCCTATAAAACTTGCAGCAACAGGCTGATTTTGCCCAATGTTAAAAGGAAGTTTGACACTTCCCGTGTCTAATACACCACTGGATGGTATTGCTGCTCTGCATTCTGCGCAAATGAAATTTTTCATTTAACGATGTTACGGTTATTTTTTATCTTCAAAGAATTTCAAAATACAATAGATCAAGCCTTTGGAATGCAGAGAAGATGGTAAGATAGATACATTTGAGCATTTCACAGATTTCCCAGATTTCCCAGAATATTCGGAGTTGGAAGGGACTCACCAGTCCAACTCTCTTAAGTGTATGGCCCATATGGGAATCGAACTCATTGACTGCATGTGCTTTGTAAGTGCAGTTTTCACCCACTGTACTCTCTTGTGCATGTGGGCATATTCCAAAAATCAGCTTTTTCATTATCATTGATGTTTTTGTAACAAAGGCCTCTTATTCACATTGCCTTGGTTTAACGGATGTGTTCTTTGACCTGTTCATCTGGTGGTTTGCTGATGCATGAACCAGTCCACTATGGATTTCCAGGGCATTGCTACTTCAAGCTACTCTTTCAATAAATAATAAGAGGATGTGAAGTGCACTTACGCTTCACAGGTCTGCAAAACCCAAATTTTCATTGTCACATTTTGACATTTTATTTTTTTCTGGCTTGAGGTTACAGAGTGAGAACTTTGAGCACTGTATGATTGTAATGGCAACTAAAATGTAAGGACAGCATTCTTATTCAAGATATGCAGCTTCTGTCCTGCAATCCATATGAGGAAAGGTAGAGCTTCTTACTCAGCAGCAGACAAGTGGATTGCCTCTAATAGTTTGGTGCTGCTGGGTCTGAAGTATTTCATCAAGCAGTAATGTATTTTGCAGTAACATTTAGTAATCCTGACACTCACTACCAAATGGTTAACAAGCCATTTTTGGCAATGCATTTCATTTGAAGTAAGAGAGCATTATTTTAAAACAGTTGTTTCTGTCACCTATACACTAAGTTGCAGTTAGAATTTTCCAGGATTTTTCTTTAAGGAGTGTCTTCATCCTGATTTCTACCACTTGATGTTACAGAAATCTTGAGCCATGCAAATTCATGTTTTTATTTTAGAAAACACTGAACTGTGTGCTTATGAACAGATATTAAAAAAAACTACAGCAGCTTTGATATATGTGTTGGATTTGCAGTGGGAAGAGCCTTATTTTAGCTGTGGGCTGATATTTTCTGTCAGGTCAATAATTACTGAATTAGAGTAACTGCATTTTATGAAAGTGAGCAGTGACTGTTATTCTTTTCACTTGTCTTAATTTACTGCTGGCCACCAAATATAGATATATATTAGTTTCATTAATAAAAGAACATTATTGTGCATTTTGCCTCTTAGTCCATCCATTATTCATACCAGGCAGGAGACTAAACTGGGGATGCAGCTGTTCATGCATTAATCTAAGAAACCCTTCCCTTCATTTGCTTTTATTCTGCAGGAGCATATTTGCAATTTGTTAACAATTTTCATGATGCTCTGTTTAGTGTGTGGAATTACATGAACATGTGTATTGAAACACTAGTATTTTTCTTCCAGTACATTCTTTTATATACATGTATGTGTATGCACAAATGTAAATGTTCACACCTAGATAAGTTTATCTTATTTCCTTAAACTTTTGACTTGTGACCCCTATACATTGAGATATGTAATGTCAGGTTTCCTTGCTGTAAAAATGACCATTAAACATTGCTCACGGCACAAGCCAGGCAGCCATTCAGTCTCATCTTTTTTTAATTTCTTTTCCATGGGTTTCTCAGGATATATATATATATATGTATGTATAAATAATATATATATATGTGTGTGATTGATTCATGAATCAAGACACTTTTTTGAGAGTACTTCAAACTTAGCAATGCACCTCAGTCCAGGATTGAGACACTCATGTTATTTTTAGTCCCTCAGGCACAAGTCAAGTTACACGGTGATTTGGAGATGGGCAAATGACCACATCGAGAGGATAAATTAATCGAGTGGATTTGAACCTAGACCTCCAAATACAAAAGGCCAGTGCTTTAGCACACCGTGTAACTTCTGACATGGTATTTAGCTAAAATGAAAGTAAAACAGAAAGAAAACCAAATCAATTTGATATATGATTAGTACTGTATTGGTGAGTGAACACAAAGACAAGTATGCTACGGACATAACTGCTGAATCCATATTGCTGTATTTAAGTTTGTGTTTACTCTTTGACATCCCCCATTTTTAGAGACACAATTCCTCAGCTGGTTTCAATTACACGTGAAAGAGACTCAGTGCCAAGTCGTTTGCATGAGTGAATTTTGTTTATAGTTTGTAAATCAGTTGTGGGTTTTTTAGCCAAGGAGCAGGAGAAGAGATTTTAAACGATTTTAGATATTTACCTGTATTTACCAATATTCAGTTTACAGAGGGTTTTATGGTATTAAAAATGGCACTTCACAGATAGCAAGCCTAATTCCCAACTTACTTGTCCCATCATCAAGATGTCTGGCTGTAACTTTTGACTTGAAAGTGTATTGTATCCACCTGGGACAGGTGTAAGTAACTCAACAGATGCAAAGTAATGTGAATTAGGAACAAAACACAGAGGATGGAACTCTGGGTTTGCAAATGAGCTACTCAGATACATTTTTAACTGTGAAAGTGAGAACTGTATAAAAATCCAGTATTTTATGAATTCAGTATTGACCAGATTGATGATTTTGTTAAGTATCCAATTTGATTAATCTCCTTTCTATTATCATTTCGCAGATAGATCATTAATGACTTTCCCATACATTTCCGGGGTTTTATTTTGCCCATTTAGCTTTTCTCCAATGTCTGTGGATATAGAGAAAATAACATACCCTAACATTTTATTCTGATCTTATATATAATGCTACATATACTAATATTTTCTACTAATATTTTACGTTAGATACAATCATTCTGGTATTCCCTTGATATTTTGAATCAGCCCAAACTTCAGGGTTTTAACTAGATCCTCCAGGTCTTGTCCCCTACTGATGCTGCTTTGGCCTTTTCTGCATCTTTAATTGCAGGGCTGATGTCCCAGTATCATTAGGTGGGTTGCTTTTAAAACGTGTATTACTCTGGAGTCCAAATGATTTTACTGATTTGTCCCCTATGTTTTTTTCTGATCCTCATATTCACGAGCCGTGTAAAATTTTGCGGGCGCTGTAGCTCATACCTGCTACAATAACTACTACTGTACATAAGCTTTGTTCTGTTTTAGTACCTCAAAAAAATCATGTCACTTCTGTAAATATTATCCTACTGAAAGGGTATAAAAGTATGCAGAATAAGTGATCAGAAAAATAGGATTTTGAAGGACTTTGAAAAGGAAAATCTTCTAGGCAGAGGAATAAGGTTTTCTGTTTATTGAAGGAGGAAATAGTGCCATTTAAAAAGTATTTTAGAAAACTGCTAGAAAGTAGGGATGAAAACAAAACGAGGAGTGCAGAAGAAACGTGTAGTTTAACACTAACAAAGGGAGCATTACATTTTCCTTGGGACCAGTTTTCATTTTTTTGGCCCTATTTGTCAATTCAGGTTAATTTTCATAGGCCTATGCTGAATTATCTGTTTTATAGATGTGAACTGATGAACCTTTTCATATGCTTTGCATCTGTGCTACTAAAAAGTAAACACTTGCTACATGGGAATGGTTTTATTTAGACTAAAATGTTGGTCACCAGAGAAGTTACATGTTTCTGGGAGACGAGAGAGTCCCAAACACAGGATAGTGCTTGGTCAGAGGTATCCCCTCCTAGGGGATTTCCTAATTAAAATCTACACCTAGAAGCCCTGCTCTCCCAGTTTGCCTTTCCACACTAGGTGCTCAGTTTAGAAAGCCCTAATTATAAACATTGTTGTTACTGCCCCCAGCTGGAAAACAGAGCAGTTTATGTATGAATAAGAGAGATTATCGCCCATCTGCTCCAGCCCATTATTCAGGGATGTGTCATTTTGTATGCTGATGGCCATTACAATGCTTTAGTCAAATGGCCCTTTTTTTTTTATAGCTTTATTTATTTATCAAGTTGCAGAATTAGACCCTTCCCCCGCTACATCCTCAAAATGCATATGGTTTGTTTCAAAACCTGGGCTAAGCAGTTAAACTGAGCCAGTTTAACTCTCTAAGGAGATGCTCACTTATCGCACAGACTCCTTTTCTGGTGGTCTGCTCCCCCTGAAGGTGGAGTTTTAAAGATCCAAACATTGTGTATAGCAAACAGGAAGATAAATAGAGCTCATGCGAGCTTCTCCATTTCACAGAAGAGGCACTGAATTTGCAACTCTTTGTCAAAGTTCTGCTTGACACAAAATGCCATCTTTCCTTCTTAAGCAGAAAAGAAAAATTCCTCTAATGCTATGAAACACACACAGAGCTAAAACTGGGCACTCAGGCCCCATTCACTCCTTCTTCAAACCAAGAAGCACAGATGCTGGGCAGCCGTCAGGGCTGCAACCTGTGAAACATGATGCCAAGACAAGACAAGCAGGTTTTGCTGTGCCCTCACAGGTCATGGTAGGTTTATAGCCACTACCACAAGTGCAATAGGGTGGAATTAGATGAATTACAGTTACTGCTGCGTACTCCAGCACTTGGAGTGAAAGCCTTTCTCAATTTTTGCTAGCCAGCGTTCAACTGATGGATCAAACTGTTTTTCTACCTTTTGCCTGAAAAATAGGCTTAGTTTTGGTTTCGGGTTTGTTTTTTTCTCTTTCCCCAGAACATCCATATCTGAAACTACTTAGCCCTCAGTGTGTGCGCAGGGAACTGTTAGGTTTTATGGAAAGTGTGCTGTAGCCCAATCCATGCACGTGGTGAAATGATCCAGAGTGGGAGTTATACTTTACTGGAAACATTTGCAGTGACCATCTCTGCTGTTTTGCTAATGTGGTTAATTTGCTGAGTTTTTACAAATCTCTCACAGACAAGTTTTTAAAGGCAGTGTTAGAAAATGCAGGTTTCACAAGAAACGTATAAAAATTTCTCCAGCTATCAAAATGTAGGTCTTGTGAGTAATAAGAAAGAAAAAAGACAGCAAGTAACCACTTGATGGAAATTCCAAGACTCTGGATTTATTGAGGAGGTGTGTGGGCCTCTTATGGGCTATCAGACCTGAATCCCACATTGCCTCTGCTGCAGAATAAGCCCCTCCCTCCCAGAGACCCATTTTATCATACAGGTTAAGCCAGCTAACGACAACCCTGGCACAGTTACACAATGAAGAAAAATATATTCAAAAGACTCATGCAATATTTAAAAAAAAATCAAATCAAAATAAATAGATATCAGAAGGGTTTTAAAAAGAAAAGAGAAGGAATGCATTGTTAGAAACACAAGCTTACCAGCACATACAATGCATTGTATTTCAGTGAACTTGGGAGAGTTTCTACAGCCCGCGTTATGTAAATGCATTGTTCAATCTAAGGTAAGGATTGTGTTTAGTGGGTTTAAAATGACAGTATATAGCTCCATATCTTGCATGGAAAAAGAGGAAAATATATGCTGAGAGCCTGTTGCTACTCCGTGTGTTTTGAAACAGGAGCGCAGGGGAAGCAGATGCCTTAACAAGCATAGGAAGGGGGAGGGTGCGTACTTCAGCATATCTCGTAGATTTTCTATATACACTGTCCTTTTAACTATAGGGGAGATTGATACTGAGCATGTGCGATGAAGAGAAAGCTGGCGATGTGGGTGTGAGGAATGGGTGAAGAAAGGGAATGAAGGGGTGTGGCATCTCAATCAAGATTAAAACAAAACTGATAAAGCAGCATATGGACCCGATAACAAATCAAAAAAGCATGTTTATCCACTGAAGGAACTGGTTAATGGAGACTGCCAGCACGTTGCCATGGAAACACTGACTGTTGGCGCTGCACCATCTCATACCTTATCCAATACATTCCTGGTTGTTGGTAGTAGTCCAAAGACCCTGATCTCTTGATGGTAAACCCGTGGTCCAGCTGAGCAGAGAGAAATGGGGCAACTCAGTGGATCGACATTAGGCTAGAGAATTCAGACTCCAGAGCAAGCTGTTTCTTATTTAGTGCATATTTACTGTTTTCACTTTCAGAAGGCTCTTGTCTAACATCCTAAAGCTACGTACCGTGGAAGAAAAAAAAAAGGTAAAGAAATAAAAGAAAAAGATACTAACTCTAGATTTGGTCTTGCTAAGTTAGAAGCCAATTTATTCAAACTAAAATGGAGTTTGTGAAATAGGTTACTCAATGCATAATGCATTCATTTAAAAGTCTGACAAATATCTTTTTACCTCCAAAGACAATACTGCCCTTTTAAGTTGCACATACCAGTAACAAAATATTATCTTTTGCAATTAAACTGAGAGGTTTAATAATTAAAAAAAATTAAATGCAGTGCAACCATCATAAGGAGCAGGCTAGACAGACTACACAAGGCTTAAATCAGACTACTTCAAAAATCATGGAATGTGTAGAGACGAAAAGAATCACATTTTGATACCCCATCAATCATGGTAATTCATTTCTAAAAATGTGTTAACCTTGGAGAGTAGGACTACTCAGAGCCGAGAATAACATTGTTTATCATTTCAGCTTACACCTCATGCTCAAAAAGATAATAGTACAAAACTATTTGGTTTAAAATTGCACCAATTAAAGTCAAAATGGAAATGAACTTAACATTGTGTCCAGGAAAGTATGCTAGTGACATTATTTAAGGAATACAGATTTTTCAAGTTTAGTCTGTCATTAGCAAAATCATGTGCACAGGAACAAAGAAAATGTGTTCTTTTCCCTAACCCTTCTGTGCTGCTCTAACAGATGGTGGAGACACCATTTAGCTGAATTAAATAAAATTTTATGGGAAAATATCTACAGAGACACTCTGTCTGCTTTAAAACTGTTAGTTGCAATGATTTTCAGATTTTGCCTTAGGAGGAGAAAAGGCCGTTTTGTGCTTCAATAAGAGCATGGCATGTATTTCCAATACTGATGACAGTTTCTAATTCTAAATTCAGAAAAGCAGTGCAACACATTTCCAGGTACTAACCACGTCAAGGGGAGTTAGGAAATAACTGCAAATTTGAATTTTTCTTGATGACTCCCCTTCAATAATTTAATAATTTATTCCATTTTGTTAAAACAATGCCACTTTCATCTTATTTAGAATTATTTAAAGGATGCTTCCTGTTTAAAACCATGGGAACCTTGTACCTAGAGTTAAATTTGTGTTTGCTTGACTACACTGGTCTGCTATTGCCATCTACTGGCTTCCTTGTATGCTGCACATAAAACACACAAAAGGGATGTTTTTCTAAAAAGCGGATTAAAAATACTGCCCTAAAATTGAATAGCTAAAAATTCATACAGAGAAAATGGTGAGAGTCACTTCCTAACACGAGTTGGAAAAATTTTGGCAGTGTGGAAACTCTGCCACGAGAAACCCAACTGTGGACAATGATCCCAGGACAACACAGACAATAGATGGGAAGGGGTAGTGGAGACACAGGTTTGTCTTTAAGGCAAGCAAAACTTACAGGCTGAATTTGGCTTCTCTTCCACACCACCCAAGAAATCCCATGGCTAAAAATACCACTTGGCATTTGTAATTTTATTTTAAAATTGGTAGAACGCAGGGCAATGACCCACCCGCTGCCTTCCCATTGCTGGAGTCCTGAACCCAGGACCCTGTAAGCGGCAGAGAGCTGCACCAACTTTCTGAGCAGCTTTTCTCCTTTGCTATTCTACTCAATTCTTCTGCATCTCCAGATGGAGAGGCATTACCAAGACAGAGACCTCATACAACCTTAACAGCAGATTAACATTAGTCTTTTCCTCTGTCTTAACAATGGCCAAAGTACAAGCACAAAAGTGATGACATACAGGCAAGGCTCTAACACTTCAGACAAGGACACATATTAAACGATGCTTGGTTCATACAAGGAATTACAGCACACCTCTGTGTCGCAGAATCATTCTTTAAAAGTATTTTGGGCTCCTAGTCACTCTAGCCACTGTCACTAAAGCCCAGAGGGTACAACCATAGGGTATTGTTTCATGGCCAAAGTAAAAAGAAATGGGATTGCCATCCTTGGAGAACTGAAGGAAAAAAATCTACCCACAAATTTTAGTAGAAGTCTGGTTTTATGTTTTTAAGTGCAGTATGTTTTATAAACACTGTTGCAGAACTACAAAATACTGCTCCTATTGAAAAGCTGTATGAGAAACATGATCCTGCAAATATTTTGGCACATACTTAATAGTAATGTGGACATTCTGACACAGACTGAGGGGCACTAGCCCAGCCTCTGTCTCCCACAAAGAGTGATAGTCAATGCCTGTGACAAGAGTTTAAGAACAGGGCAAGTAAAGTGATACTTCTCCTACATATTCTCTCATCAGCAAACAGTGTTTTCTAGGGATTTTCTAATTCTCTTGCTGTTTTAAAAACTAGCTCTCCAATTAAAATTTTGCTGGCAAAGCTATGTTTGTTCAAGGGAATTTTTTCCCAGCTGACATAGTTATGCTGACAGAACTTCTAATGATGTATTATTGTATGAACAGAAAACTCTCTTTGCCTGTAGAGTTAATTTTGTTTCAGAAATCATACTGCTACCTCAGCAAAGGAACTACTTTGCTAGGCATGCACAACATGTTCATTATGGCAGTTTTTCAAAACTGACAAATCCTTTCAAATGTGGACAAACTTGAAGTCTGGACACATGCATGAAGAGTAGGATGTCTCTGCCTTGAAATGCCAGAGACAACTTTTACTGAGGATTATGGCATCAATAAGGCAGACATAAGTCTGAACCAAAGGAGTCAATGAAATCTGGACATTTCTGAAGGAAGCAGTAGCCACAGTCTCAATGTATGTCAAACACATGTGGCTTCAAACTTCCAATCAAGTTGACCACAAACACATCTTTAGGAACGTAATTTTCATATTATAGTTTTAATTGGTGCATATGATAAATACTCCTTGAGATCCTTGAGGTGTGTTATGTCTTACCATCGAAGAAAATAGGCATATAATACCATATCATACCAATGTGAGGAAAAATTAAGAACTAAATACCACATATTAGCTATCTCTGTACATAAACAGAATTATAAGATTCAAAGTAATGTTAATATTTATCTTTCATACTATTAAGTAAGCTACAGAAATATATGCACATACTAACACATTTTCACAAACACAAACACAGATGTGTTATATAATGTATAGGAGGCATCTCTATATATTATATACACAAGCACTCTCTCAAAAAGTTACAGTAAACATACAAGCAGGCACAAACCCCCATTATTTTTATAGAAAATATAGTTAGTGCATGTCTTTAGTGTGGAACAATGTTACAGCATCTACACATACTTTGAAAGTTCTAAACCTAGGGCAGTCTTTGTTAATAGGATTTACTTCTGTGATATTTGAGATTGCACAGCTAAAGGATGATTCTCAAACATAAAATCCTGATGACATGCATATCAAATATAGATTAAATTTGCTTTCAAATGCAGAAACAGCCTTTAAAGGCATTGCTGTTTGCTTTTGGCTTTCTTTTACACATTAAATTATTTTGTAGAAAACAAAGCTAATTTATTTGTAAAATAAAAATTATCTAGCAGTCTGGAACATTATCAAAATACTAAAGAAGTCTATATTTCCCCACCTCTTCCAATTTTTTAGAGAATAATTGACACAAGCTAATCAAATCACTTTCTGAATTATGTAAAAATA
Organism: Cephalopterus ornatus; assembly: GCA_013396775.1. Taxonomy (NCBI): domain Eukaryota; kingdom Metazoa; phylum Chordata; class Aves; order Passeriformes; family Cotingidae; genus Cephalopterus; species Cephalopterus ornatus. The sequence goes on from VZRE01000344.1 coordinate 154,867, forward strand.
TTCTAGACATTCTATTTTATAAGCCAAGTTGCAGGATTAATCATGCCGGATCACTAAAAATATTCTGTTAAATTTCCAAACACTAAAAAATATTTAGAATATAAATAACATACAAGTTTTTTTCCTGATATTATTTTGCAGTGGAAAGATTCACTACAGTGCTTTTTTCATTACTCAAGTTTTAAACTGCTGCAAACAATTCCTTGGCAAAGCAATTGGGGCAGAGAAAAAAAAGAGGAGGGCGGGAAATTGAAAATATAAAGGAAGTGAGGGATGGATGAGGACAGAGGCATAATTTCTTGCTTTTAAGCTTTGAAGTCATTAGCATGGAGGATCTGAGCAGTAATTCTCATGGACAAGCGTGCTGGCAGTCCATTTAAAAGGAACACGATTTCATCTAGTCTATACAGAACATACCTGCAGTTCAGATGAGCAATGGGTATGTGATGTTTTAGTTGTGGGAGAGCTGTTGCAGTATTATTGCTTAAAAATGAAAATAAATAAATGCTGACTATGTTAGCTGATGGCTGAGAAAATCTAGGAAAAGCATGAGGAACAACTTGCTTCCATGTTGAGGACGTTCAGGGTAGGAAAGAGTAAAGAAAAAATATGAGAGGCACAGCTTGAAATTTTAAATACTTATACCAAGTAACTTTGAGAGAGTATCCACTTTGCTGCACAAGCGGTTCACACCTGTGAGCCAGATTGCATGTGCTGAGCTGAGTTTACTTCATGCTGATTTAACTCAACACTGGAGGGGCTGAGCTGAGAAACATGAAAGTGGAAACAGTACAAGAAAGTGTACATGTGCAGTCACACCACCTGCAATTTATGGAAGCTGGGAATGAACACTGAGTAATCTGATATGGGAATGGTTACGTTTAACATGTCACTTATTTTCAGTGACTATTTGGAGCGTTCACATTACTATGAGTAATAAAGGAAAGCTTACAGACATAGGCAGATGTATCAAAAATGTGAAGGATGTGCATGTTACTATTCAATGGCATTAGTATGAGTAATCTCATCATATGCTGAATATATTCTGTGTCCATGTATAATTAATACACATGTTCATCTGTGAGAAAAAAATACAATTCCATCGTATGTACGCTACACTGAGGATGCCAATGAAACCTCAGTAAAACGTGGACAAAAGTTTGGTCAAGCTTAGTTTCAGAAGCTCCGACATGTTCTAACCTAGGCTGGCTCGATTGGAATTGCAAGATGACAGAAGGCAGCAAGGAGCTCCATTAAGTCTTTACCCAATTAAGTATTTCTGCTGAAACAGAAGCAGCTTGTGTGTGGTGCTACAATAAAATGCTGCTGCTCAGCTAAATCTGAAGTGGCTAAACTCATAAATCATGAAGATAGACAGCAGTAAGGCATCATAGCTCTCTTTCATGTCTTCAAAGAGGAGAAGTTTAGGCCGCCATATAGATTTTCAGTTAAAATTTTGAAGCAATTTCCATTTTAAAGTGGTGCTGCCCTTCTGTTACAAACCTCTGTGTGGCCTCAATCCACATGATGAGTATGCTGCCAAGTAAAATGTCATGATCCGGTAGTTCAAATTGTCAAATATACATTGGAGTTAAGTCCACTGATCTTCTGGTAAAATGTGGAACTGTGTGTACAGTTATATCTCCTAGGGCTGTTCAATAACAATGTGACTCACAAGCAGAATCAATGGAGAAGTTGTGCAGAATACCAATCTACGCTTATATTAATTAAATGCAAGAATAATCTAAAGATTAACCCTCTCTGGTTTCTTTTGGTGGAATGTCCTATACGCATATTGTCTGATGGGCACATAGATGTGTTTCAGCTGTGTAATTCAGATGCTTACTGCTATGACAGAAACTCCAGCTGCTGTGCTGTTTGGCTTAGGGCCTGTGTTGAAATGCTTCTTTATCTTCCCAGCTACTGAGAGCTGATGTTCATTCTCTGGAAGGCCATCATCCTGCAGAGAAATAAAGCAAAATAAAACTTCAAAGAGAAAAGGCAAAAGGAAGGAATTGCAGGGTGATTCTGATAGCGCCTGTCAATACAGAAAAATTTACAAAAATTTTGTATTAAAATATGGGTCAATCAACCTCCACCAATATATCTAAGTCACTTATAAGATGAACATATTATGTCATGAACCAATCTCTTCTTCTTTACTCAATCTTTTCTTCTCAAATTTTAGGTAATGTTAATTAATAATATTAATTATGTCAATTTTATGTTATTTTAATAATGTTAAAAAATTTATTTTTAGTTTTATCATGCCTTAACCAGCACTTCCCCAGTTTTTTTAGGTCCATTAATATTTCAAAGCGTGATAAATTCAGACTTGTTTATGATCCTGTTTACTCATCACATAAATTTAATGATAATGACCTCAAAAGTAAAAAGTATCCAAGAGATTACGATAACAAAAGGTCCTATTTTGGCAGGATGCAGGAAAGGATCTTCCAAAATTCTGAGAGACACCTATAAGCTCCTTGTTTCATTGTAAATGTTCCACACTCAGGGACTATGGGGTTGGATGAAAGATGCGGCCACAATTCAGTGAGTCCCACAGTGAGAAAACCCAGATAGGATGGGAGCTGAGATATGCTCTGGCTGAGACCCTTGGGGTGGGTAAGCTTGAGACCTGACCAACTGCAGGATGCCATCATTGCACATGTCTACAGGCCACGCCAGGTCAGGTCAGGCACAAGCTCATGGCCTGTGGTGGCATTCCCCACAGACCATGACAGAACTGTACTAAAATCCTCACTAATCAAAAACACCTCCACAAATCAAAGCTCTAACTGACTGATAACAAGGGACTGCAATTCCTTCCCCCAGTCCCAAGGCACACAAGCCTGGGATGCTGTGGAGAAAGGTACATGAACGTAGAGGTACAGATTGCCCGGGAAAGCAGAGGAGGGCTGGAGCCGGCTGTGGGTGGGCTCTTCTTCCATGCCAAAATGTATATGTTCTCAACTTGAGCTAACCTGAGGTAAAAGTAGGCACACATCTGCATGGCCAAGTAGAGGCAGACACATGTTCTGCTGTGGCGCACACCAAGTGAGCCAGCTGTGCACGCTTTCCAGCCCAGACACCATGCAGCTGGTCTGGGACATGCCTCCTTCCAACTGAGACATCCCGGTTTGCAGAGAAAACCTGGATATCTGCATCTAGGCACACCAGCGTCCTCCATGCTGAGATGAAACCATAGCAGAAAGAAGGGAGTTTGCAGGTTGGATTCGAGCCCAAGAAAAGGGGAGTTTTTTTAAAAATTGTAAAAAAGATCCTTATGCCTGAAAAACGTGCAAAAAGCCACTGCTCACCACCACTAGCAGAATATGCAGGATTTCAGGCAACAATATGCAGAATAGCTGGAATAGGGAGCAAAACATGCAGGATATCAGGTCACTGGCCACGCACCATGGTCATCCCAAGCTAGTACTGCATGGTGTGTGTAGCTGACAACAGTTGAAAAAGTTCCTAAACTCCACTTAAGCAAAGTCATAGCAGAGTACAGGCAAACAAGAGACAAGATCAGAATGGAGAGAGATGACAGATATGTGTTTTTCTGACTTTGCAGCAATTCTGAGTGCACTTAAAGACTTACAGAGCTGCTGCAGTAAATCACGAGTTCAGTGAGCATATGGGAATTCTAGGGAGGTTAGTAGGGTTTGTTATTTATTTAGCTTGGGGAGTTTGTGTTTAGAGATTCCCTACTCACCCCTTAACAAAATGTCTCAGCTGGCAAAATATGGTCAAGTGCACACAGCTGCAAAACACAAAACAAAACAATACAACCCAGTAGCTGATTATTGTCTAGCACTGGGGAGTCTTGGCTCGGTAGTATATGACCCCTAAAAATAACCTGCTTTCCGTTGACCTTGCCTTTCCCAGAAGAAAGCTAGTCTATAAAGTGAATTCCTCTTCACTAGAGGAGGCAGAAAAAATAAAATCATTCTCTTGGCTTTCTTGACATGAAAGCCTGCCAAGCATTCATGTCATCTTGTCAAAAGACTAAATTACAGAGAAGACAATAGTTACCAAGACTGTGGTCATATTTTATTGGTGAAGCAGCACACCCACACTTTCAGCAGCAGCATGCCACAGACACATAGTTTGGGCTCCAGCTTTTAGATGAAATATTTTGCAACTCAGTTTGGGATGCAGCATAGGGATATATAGGAATTCCTCTATCATTCCTAAATTTTTATTACTACTGTTGGTGCCACCTGACATTTAGTAGTTATCATTTTTTTATTCAAGCGCGCTTTATAAACAAGTCAATATATATTAAGCTGGCTCCTGGAATCACTTCAGTCAACAATAAAATAGATAGATATTGAGGGTGAGAGATGACAGCTGTTTATCTAAATACAAAACAAGCTGTTCTGCATTTTTAACAGGCAAGAAGTTAAAAAAAAAAAAAAAAATCAGATTGACCAGAGTCAGCAGGGTAAGTTGTAGAACTGGAGAATAGGGTAAACATTGCTGACAAGAATTTCATTGGGTTGCTGTAATAGGAACGATGTCAGACCCCAAAAAAGTTAACTGTTCCTTTCCCTTATTTTTAAGATTTTGTTTTTTTCAGTGGGTTAGGACCACAGAATTTCATCTCAGCTTTGGCAGTAATCACAAGATCTTTTAAAGATGACCAGTGATTTTTGGTGCTCAATCTGGAAACTTTAAAGGACCATGAGCTTTAGAAAACATTGACTGCTGATGTTCTGAAAGAAGAGCTCTCCTGTGCACAACTCAGAAACTGAGCAGTCAAAATCCATAGAGTGTTTGAAAACTCCGGTCCAGAATTTGAATTTTCACATGAACAATGTGAGCTGCTTGGAATGTTAAAATACTTCTTGTTTTTGTGTTATTGGTTTTTTGTTTGTTTGTTTTTAATCAGCCTCCACAAAATACTATTTGAAAGAAATCAAAATAATATTAAAAAAAAAAAAAGAGGCATAGGGTCTTGGAGTCATTCCAGTAATTAACAAAAACTGGTTTCATATTTGCACTGTTCTCTGTAACAGGAGACATTGTCACTCAAAGGAAAAAGAAGCGTTAAAAAGATGTAATGAAGTTCAGGATTCCCAGACTCCTACTGCCCTGAAGCACTTATATCCATTTCACAAGTTAGTCACAATACCTTTACTTTCCAGGTCTAAAATCATCAGATGAATAGGTTATTATACAAATAACAGCAGGAAACCAGAGCAAATAAAAGTGCTGGAGAAGCTTTTGAACACTGTTTCCTCTGGGGATTACAGGTAAATATTTCTCTGTGCAGTGTCCTAAGGTGTAACCAAAAGTAGTGCAGCTATGAAACAAGAAATGTCTTTTTAAACTAACCTCCTTATAAATATTCAGCTTATTGCTACTTATTGCTTGGTTATTCATTTCTTTTGCACACAAATTTCCAAGGCAAACACAGGGAAGGAAAAATGTAAAAGCTCCAGTTTTCTGAATTCCTTTTAGGTTGGTGTGTGCCATCTTTCCTCCTCCAGCAACAACACAGATTTTTATGTTGATTATTTTAACAGAGAAGGATTTAGGGAATGTAGTCCATTCCTTTCAGCATTTGCTACTCAATGATGTATTAGGAAACAGTTACTACTTATGCAACAAAAAAAGAGTAAATTTATCCTGTAGCTTGTTTCAGGTTATCAATAACTTCAATGTTTAAAATGCCAAATTTGAAGCTTCCAGTCTCTTTTATACTTCTTTGGTTTTGAAAAGACATTGAGCAGGTAAAGGAAAGAGCTGGGGTCCCTGTAGGGGAAGTATAAACTGATGGATTTGTTTCCAGGTCCAAGTGTACTACATAGGAGAGATGACTGAATAAACTAAATGAAGGGGGCAAAGAACTGCTGCTGAATTGCATTTAGAATTCAAGATCTCCATCTGTGGCAGTGGCATGTAGCCAACATCTTTTCAGGTTTTGTTTTTTTGAATTGAAAACAGCTGGGCTATCACTGACATAGGAAATGCTTTACTGGTCTGACTCTGACCATAACAAGTTTTGCAGTTTCCAACAGGATTTCAGCTATTTTTATAGCAAAAACTGAAACTAAAATGAGGGTTTGCTCCTACTGAAACTGTCAAAGCACATTCCAGGAATCTCAGCAATTTACCAAGTAATCACATAGTAAGCAGCTATAAAGTGGAATGGTTATTTACAATCTACAAAATGGTTTTATACAGTGTAAGCAGTTACAACACTTCTATCAAAGGTTTGATCAAAGAGAGAAAATGTTTCTTAAAATTGTCGAAGAAAACACATGCCTGCTTTTCAAGCCAGCTGTTTTATCAAGTATTTTAGCTGCAGATTAACACTCTATGAACAGGTTCAAAACTGACATAAGAAAAGTTTTGTGGTGAACTCTATCCCAGCTGAAACCAGGACAGAAAGGGAAAGTAAAGTCCAGCATTTGACGGCATGAAGAAGTATTTAAGCAGATTACCCGTGAAAATGGAGTGTAGGTGAAAATTCCCCATTTCTTCTCAGAAAGACAGCATGCAGATAATTGCTCAGGTAATTACAACAGATAGATTGCAGAGCCTTTTGTAAAAAGCTGGGAAAATGAGGAAGGCTCAGACTTCCTGACAGACTTCCACCTGATCAAACAAGTGATCGCATGGGGATGCGTACGTGGATCTAACACCAGTGTACCATTCTGCCTCTGTGTACCAGCGGGCTGTCTCTGCTAGGCTATCTTCTAGTGTGTCTGCTAGGCTAGACACACTTCAAGGAAGTGCTTTTTTTCATGAAATCATTTAAGCACCTGTTTCAACTCAGCCATGTTTCTCCTGATGTGAATTAGGATTGTAGTGCCAACTAGTTAATTTTATGCCTGATATTAAGTGCTTCCATGTGTGGTGTCTTGAAATAGGAGCAATGTTTGGAAAATGTTCAAGCACTTTTCTGAACTGGTCCCAGCACTGGTTTTTCTCCTTTCAGAAAAAATATCTGGAGGACACATATGAGAATTCAAAAGCAGTTTTGATCTGGATCATGAACTATCTTTAGTGTATTGCTGAAGACAAAATGCTGATTCGTCTCAGTTGCTAAAAGCAGCAATTGGACAGAAAAGAAGGAATTACAGAAACGTCATGGAACATTTGTTTCCCTTACTTATAGATTGAACTTCTACAGGTTTGATTGCAGAGAATTATTACCAGCATAAAATTATGAGAAGTGCAGCAGAGCTAGACCAAAGATGAATTGAACACCGTATGTTGTTTCTAACAGTGCATTGTTGTTGCTGTTAAGAAGTAGTATCTTTAACAAAGACAAGTAGATCTTGCACTTTCCCTGGTATATCCTCTAGTTCCTGGCAACCAAGTGCTTAGGAACTTTGTGAGCCAAAAGTTATATCCGGACCACTATATTTAATAGGCTCCAATGGGCTCATCCTCCAAAAATGTATTAAATTCCCTTTTGAATCCATTTATACTTGTCCTCTACAGCACCTTCTGGCAAAGGGTTCCACGTGTTAACTTATTGCACAGAAACCCAGGAATTTGCCAAGGTGCTTCAGTAACCAGAGCTCAGATTTTGATAGCAGAGCTCTGGAATGTTAAAAGGCTTTAGTCTCCATCCTCTCTCCCCTGCTATCCCCATCAGCAGGTACTATTGAGGGCAGGGAGCAGATCCTCATGTCACTTGCACACCATCACCATCAGGTTACTAACAAAGAGCTGCACTCTTCTTTTAATACATCGCATTAAAATGGCTTCCTAAACCACATCATGGTGTAACTGAATTTAAAAAAAAGTGCCTGGGAGTAGCATTAATATTTCAAACATATTTTTCAGAAAAAGGTGAAGATAAGTGACCACATCCTTAAATGGTGTAAACAAGTGACATTTCAGTAATCTCAGCAGCAGTGTGCAGGCTGACATTACGGGTGACCGGGCTTCAATGTGGCTTCTGATCAGTCACTTCCATCTCTTCCCCTGCAGAACTCCATAAATCAGAGATTCATAGAATCTTACGGGTTGGAAAGGACCTCTGAGATCATCAAGTCCACCCCTTGATCCACTACCACCCCAGTTACTAGACTATGGCACTAAGTGCCACATCCAGTCTCTTCTTAAATACCTCCAGGGATGGAGAATCCACCACCTCTCTGGGCAGCCCGTTCCAATGCCTGATTAGCCTCTCTGTAAAGAATTTCTTCCTAATATCCAACCTAAACCTCCCCTGGCTGAGCTTGAGACCATGCCCTCTTGTTTTACCAATAGCTGCCTGGGAGAAGAGACCAACCTCCACCTGGCTACAGCCTCCTTTCAGGGAGTTGTAGAGAGTGATGAGGTCTCCCCCAAGCCTCCTCTTCTCCAGGCTAAACAACCCCAGCTCTCTCAGCCTCTCCTCATAGGACTTGTGTTCAAGTCCCTTCACCAGCCTGGTTGCTCTTCTCTGGACCTGCTCCAGCACCTCAATATCCTTCCTGAACTGAGGGGCCCAGAACTGGACACAGTACTCCAGGTGTGGCCTCACCAGTGCTGAGTACAGGGCAAGAATCATTTCCCCGCTCCTGCTGGCCACACCGTTCCTGATCCAGGCCAGGATGCCACTGGCCTTCTTGGCCACCTGGGCACACTGCTGGCTCATGTTCAGCTTCATCTCCACCCACACAGAGACACAGAGACATCTCAATCACCAAAAGGCATTATAAACTGTCAGAACACTGTGTTTCAAGGACAGCCCCTGGCACCAAGGAAAACTAGTATTTCAGGTGCTTGAATGTCACCTTAAAAATGGAAAGATTTTCATCAGATGTTTTCCTGGATCCTTGCACTCTTTGTACACCACAGAAGTCCTCTGCATGATAAAAACATTTACGATTTAGAAAAAATGGTTTGGGCAAAAAGGGAGCCTCCAAGTCTAAAACATACACTTGGTAAATGCTTAACTGATCACTACTACTCTATGATCTGGAGGACATTTTCATAAAAAAAGATTAACATCTGAGGTTACTATATATTTGAATTTTTAGAATAGTATTTTAGTGGGAAACAGATTTTGGATACAGCAGCTGAGGGAGCAAATAGTATTTCAGGGAGGACTGGAAACTCATACTTGGAACAAACAAAATGAAGCATTATTTCTTCTTCCTTCAATTTTTTTATTCTGCTCATCCCAATTGTGTTTCTTTTCTCAGCTGTCCCTTCTGAATTTGAATATAGACTGTCCTATATTTTTATTTCCTGTCATCCAAATATTTTAAGATATGTTAAATAGTCTGAAATAATTAACAAATATTAATTATCATCAGAAGCTAAATCTGATTCTAAAGGTTCCCTTGTTTCATTCTGGATCAAGTAGCTTAATTCTATGAACTATATTGCAGTAACTCTTAATCATGATTTGAGATTTTTGAGTCCATCTGATTTTAGGAGAACAAAATGTGTCACTGAAGCTTCAAGCTGATTTTTAGTCATATAAATTTATCAAATGTCATTGAGATGTGTTGAAAACCCAGCTCAAAATATTTCAGAGAAAATGTAGCTGAGCATGCATATAATAGTGTAAATTCCAAGGTACATGTGATACACTAAATAAGCGTGTAACCCAACTTATTTCCAGTTAAATCTATGGCATTTTTAGAATGTGCTGGCTTTCAAAAGGGAATAGCAGGGAGTTGACAGGAAAGAGCTCAAAGATGCCAAATTGCAAGAAGCACCTACAAGTCTGAAAATACTTACATTAACCCATGGATGCTCAAGAACTTGCAAGGCTGAGAACCGCAGATCTATATCTACTTGAAGCATCATTGTGATAAGCTCCTGAGAAATGGAACACTGGGTCAAATTTAGAGAACACTTTTAAAGAACAAATCAACACTCACTATAGAGCTCTTTAACTGATTTTGTAAGAGTGCTCAAAGAGAGAGTGAACTACCGACTGCAGAAATATATTATTTAAAAAATAGAACAACTATGAACTGCTGAACTTCCAGATGAACTTTTAAATCAATATCTAACTGTACCTTGAGAAGCTAGAAGACAGTTCTGAGTTACAGTTCTGAAGCCACTGTTTAACAGAAAAGCAGTTAATACATAATGTGCAAAACAGATGGTTGCATGAAATTAGGTCAGCTTCCCATTAGGAAAAAGACAATTTCTCTGTAAGAAAAAAAGCCAGCAAATCTAGAATTTTACTTTAAGCTCTTGTAAAAATGACATAGAAAATATTAAAAGAACCCCAACACTTAAAAACATTTTTTCATCCTCTGATTTTCTCTGCAATTACCTAGTTGTCAACTAGCATGTAAATAAACATATATCTAATTCCACCACTGAGTAGAGTACATGGCAAAAACAGGATGGCAATATGGCAGCAAATAAAGGTGTATCAACAAAGACCAAAGCTAGTAATTCTTAGTGACAAAGATAAGTTAAATGGATAGGCTAATGCTTGAAAACAGAAATATTAGACTGCACTATTCTAAAGAAGGAGTTTCACAGGAAAACACAACTGGCAAAGGACTTGTAGAGTTTCTAATTATGATGCTATGAAGTGAAGCCAGCTACAACACAATGATGTGGTTTAGTGGACTTCTAACTCTATGACTGTATCTCATTCATTAATCTCACTAGTTAACAGGCTAAAATGCTAGTCCTGATCACCTTCCACATATCTATAAAAGCAGGATGTATCTGCCTTAGGACACCAAAGGCTTCAGTTCACGAACTGTAACACGAACAAGTCTGTATTTCATACCACAATACAACAAAAAGAAAATGGGGAGGCCTGGTTCTTCGACAGAAAGAAACAACCCATATAACATCTAATGGGATTAATAAGGGAAATCAGTCTCCCCATAATATTACATAACATTCAAAGGCTCCAGGTTGGTACTTGGTCCTCCCCATAAGTCCATACAAAGCACAGTCCCACGGAGCTTTCAGATAAGAAGTGAAGGTCAAGCAAAGTTACTTAAAATTTTTCTCAACCAGTAAGGGATACTCATTTTTCTATTCTGTGCAACATCACATAGAGATACGATGTCCTTTCAGAACAGGGTCCATTTCAGAACCACCTGGAGTCTAAGAGGCAGTAACCATATGACAACATACTCGGTGACCCAGAGGAATTTATAGGTATAGCTAGAGATGTATGAGACATGTCAAATACAGCACTGTGAAAGGCATTAGATACTCCCACTGGAAATAATAATGGAGAAGAAAGTATCAGCAACTATAAAACTCACCTTTGCAGAGTCAGAAACATTATCCCAATATGGAGATGGAAAATCCACCTGTCCCATCAAAATCTGATCAAAAAGTACTTCTTGATCATCTCCACTTCTGTAAGGTAAAAACCAAAGAAAATCAACAACAAAACCCAAAGAAAAATTATTTCCAGAAGTGGTTTCAATAGACTTTTTGAAATTGTTTTTAACTGTTGATCCCTTAGTATGCTTATGGAAGCTGCTGATTCCCCCTAAGCATGCAGCCGTGGCTGTGAATGGTGAGATCATAAAACACAGTGCGTTTGGTGCACTCTTTCTGAAGTAACCGGCTTGTCTTTTGGATTGCCCACAACTTTGCAATTGCTTTGAGGGGAATAAAAGATCTGACACGTCCTTATTAAGTGGCTTACATTTTAAATACCTTTTACCAGCTACAAAATATGTTGTGCTTGATCCATGAAAGAAGATGCTTATTTCATTGTGTATTTAAAACATCAGGCACACAGAACCTGTAACAGAGGCTCTTGTTTTGTAATGCAATGAAGCTTAAACTAAAATAAACAAACATGAGAGAGATCTTACAGTAAAATCACAGATGTTTATGGGGTTTGTATAAAACATTATGCAGAGCACAGGAAAAAAACCCAAACCCTATGAGCAGAAAACTTTTACCAGTGGGAATCTCTGCATTTAATGCAAAAGCCGCATAGGGACTAGTTTACATAACAAGAATGGTTGAGGAGATCAGTCCATACCCACGGAATGGAGGAAAACCACAGAGCAGGATGTAAGTAATCACACCCGCTGCCCAGATGTCCACCTTCAAGCCATATCTAGAAGTGTGAGAGATAAAGTTAGAGACATCTGACTCCTATGGACTACAGTGCAAGAAGAGAGGAAACATTCAAAATTATTAATAATTCCTTATAAATTCTCATCTGAATTTTACCTACCTACCAATCCTAATTCTGCTTTCAAATATTTTTTACATTTACATATTAAAACTATAATTAGATCAGAATGTGTGAGTGCACAGAAGAAATTGGGCTGTATTCTTGAGTTAGACAGTGATGGCTATCATCAAGTCTGCAAAGGTGACACAGCCTGCCCAAGCCAGCAGGCAGTTACTCTGTGGAACAAATCAGAAGAGGACAGTGTGTGATAATGAAATAAAATTAAGTGAATGGTAGTTAGCAGTTTCTGAGAACAGTTTAAGAATTACTTCTTGTATCTATAAATGGCTAGTTAGTAACTCCGTGTTAAGATGAGAAGTTTGAGGTCAACAACTGGCAGAGATTGACAAATACAACTCCACAGCTGGCCTTGTTCTGAGCTGGTTTGGATAAGACAGCCTCCAGATGTCCCTTCCAACTAAATTGTTCTATGAGTCATGATTCTGCAACGTAGCCAAGCAAAGGCAGTATAAAAATCTTAATTGCAAGAACTCCTATCTGGCACAATGTCGAGAATACTCCACTGTGTACACATCAGTGAATCATTACTAGAAGTGATTTACCCAGTTTCAGCGATGATTTCTGGAGCTACATATGTTGGGGTTCCACAAACAGTATATAAAGGCCCATCCACAATTGTTGCTAGGCCAAAGTCCCCTAACTTCAGGGACTTGCTTCCATCTTGGTGTTCATAAACCTAAATCAAGAGGAAAATTCAAAGGTTTACCACAATACCATCAAGGTAATTACTATATAATTTACTAACTGCCTGAAATGTTCCTTCTTATTTACAGTAATTTTTCTCCTCCATACATTCAGCATATTTCTCTGTAAGCTTTGAAAATTCACAGACAATTTGGACAAATTCCCTTGAACACAGTCAGGGTGTTCAGGAAAGACTTCTTCACACTAGTTGGCCAACGAGGGACATACCATTTGCTAGACATTAAAACCCAGAAGCAAATGCATGGCATTCCAACAGTGGCTTCCCTAGGTTAACTCCCCACACATCAATTCACAGCGTAGGGATTTTGAGTTTATTCATTTTACTTATAGACAGCTTAAAGGTTTGCAGAGGAACTTCAAGTACTTAGATAATACAAAAGCGACTGCACTGTTCCAGTGCAGTCTTGTGCTTTGTTGAAAGCACAAGACACAAACCCAGCTGGACTATTTCACCTAGCCATACTTGTCCTCTCCTTGGATGACTGTTAAATACCAGCCAATGTCTTACTGGCATGTTACCATCATGATCAGTGGGATGTAGGCAGTTAGGGCTGCTAATGGATATACATGAAAATCCTGTCTTAAAACACGGTCTTTACAGCAGCAGCATGATCTTTCATGGGTTTTTACGGGTGCAAAGGGAGATTAAGATATAGTCACAAGAAAAAACACTAAAAACACCAGTAAAAAATACACAATTTTAAAGGCTGGTTCAGAGCAAAAGAACAGCCCTAAACTTGTAATCACTGAAAACTTACCAAAAAAAAAATGTTTAAAATAAAAAAATGTATCTAACTTAAACATGAGGCTGTGACTCTTTCTTTAATTCAGCTGCTGGTTTGAGCTCTTGCTCCCCATTCTTATATGTTTTCTACAATGCACCTTAAAAAAATGGAAATGGTCTACAGGAAGCCTTCATTTAGTATATATGCATCACTTCATTATTTTGTAACTCAAATCAAAACTCCATGTAGCCTGGTTCCCAACAGCGATAACCTGCCAACAACTCGCAGCAAAGCTGTGCATAAATAAAAGATACTGTACTTCTTGATCGAAACCAAAATCATCCTTAATACATATCTTGACCAGCTACTCCTAAATCCAAAATCACATTTATTTACAATTGTTTGAAGAAGAAACTACTAGGTCTTTTCTTATAAATATACAATAAATGCTACAAGGGACCCTTGAACAGTTCACTTGGTACAAAAACAAATTCTTGAAGTCTCTCACTACTGTTCACTATGGATCTGCTATAGCTCATAATAACTAGTTCTATTATACAGCCCTCATCCCCCAGTTTCTCCTTTGTTAATGTTAGTCATTTCTAGAGAGAAAACCCCTCTCTGTCCTGAATCTTTGCTTATCAGGTGATACAGCCACAAGCAGACACTCAGAATACACAAAGTTCTTCTCTTTTCATTATGTTATTTTTAAGAATTCAACTGGATCTTTAAGAGGACCAGCAATTTAAAATGGATTCACATTTCTCTTCTATTAAGCCAGAAAAAAAAATATGCTTATAGAAAAGCACTGGGGAAAAAAAAAAGGCAATTATGGTTTTATTAAAAACACAGATTGTTAAATACATCTGGTTCCTGAAACTAAAGAAAGTGCTCTCTGAAATGGCAGTAATAAATCTAATTTCAACAACAACTTTAATTAAAGTCTAGAGACTAGGGCTTTAAATATTCACTTGCTGAAAATGTAAAGTGTGCACTTAGACATCAAGAGCTGGATTCAGCCTAATTAGCATTTCATATTCTATTTCATGCAGTCATCTTTTGCAAAGCCTTTGCTGCATTGTGGTAACCTAATGAACATTTCTAAGTTCCTTCCTTCAACAGACCACACCTTGTGTGACTCATCTACACTAGAAATTAATTACAGAAAACGTTTGTTTGGCAATATTTACCAATGCAGAAGGTTTAATACTGTGTATTTTCTGATATTTTACCTCATCCATTTCTAGGAATTGCTTTCCTTGGAAAACTACTTCAGTTGACTTGTAAAACTGAAGAAAGTAACTTTTCCTCACCCCGTTGTAACTCCATATAAAAAGAAGCCCAGTGTGGAGCTGTGATATGTTACTTGCCAGTCAAGGAATGAGAAAGATAATGTAATGCTCATGTTATTCAGAATAAATGCTATACATGTTCCACTGCATTTAAATACTGAAGGGCAATTAAAGAAATGGGGATTAGTGCAAATTGCCCGCTATGAAGTGCTTTCACTGTTTTAACTAAGCAATAAAACTGTGTAATTGTACAACACTAATTGAATGCAGCCACACATAATTGTGTGCCACCATATGTATCCTATTAGTTTAAAGACTGTCAGTATTTTCTAAGCTGCTCTTGTGATCAGTGCAGATGGCAACAGTCAGAGAAGTTGTTCTCTAGGGTTTATTGTATGGCTATAAAGACATCCCATGACTTGACAAAATAAACATGCTAAATAGCAGCAATTATGAAAAATGTTCCAATTAAAACATGGAAGACACTCCCTGGAGTACAAAGAAACCCAAAAAACCTAAAACATCACAGGTATTCAGCATACCCTAAACTTTTGGACAGTTGACTGTTAGGTAGTCTTTCCATGCCTTGAGGATAATATATAAGGATAATAAATATCCTTGAGGATAATATTTAAGCATTTACTAAAATATTGGGTGTTGCACATAGTACAGGTTCACACACACAAAGATTATAGCAGGATATATAACCCATTGCACACATCAGTTCTAAGCATGGAAGTTACTTTTGGGGAAAAGGGAAAACCAAGAGAAAGGTGAAGGTGAAGGGGAAGGCTGTCCCAGGGGCTGGTAACAGATGAAATAAAGAGGCTCCAGGTGAACATCCTCTTCTGGGTGCCCTCTCCAGAGCAGCATGTTCCCTTTCACTCCCCATGTATTTCCTCAAGTAACTTGCTTATTCTCCCTGTTGTTTTTACCTGCTAGTGGGGCTATTAGCCTTGCGAGATGTATTGACCAGGGTAGATGCTGTTCCCAACCCCATCTAGTTGCTCTGCTTTGGGCAGGCCTGTTATAGGTTCCCCTAAAGTTACAACCTACGGGCAGGAAAAAGGCAGGGGAGAAAGTGCTGATTCTCACACTAGTATCCAGGAGAACCTCCTATAACAACACTATCAGCCGCTTGCACGTGCAACACCGTGACAGTAACGGAGGGAAAGACACAGCACAAGAACAACAAGAGAAAAATACTGCCTTTATCACTTAGGCAAAGGGTTAAAGAGCTGCAAGGAAAAGGGCAGGCTACAAAAGGCAAGTAGAAGGTATTTAGCAAAAGAAAGGCTAAGACCCATGTGGCATTTTTGAAGTGTTTTATAAATGCCATGAAAATAACTAATTGCAATCTTGTGACACAAGGAACCACACATTCCATTTGAGGGCTAAGACAGAAGTAGAAAGGTTCAGAGATACTAAGGCCAGTGTCAGAGCTGGGGTCAGAGCTCAGGTAAACTCAGGTAAGGTTAGTTCCAAAGTGCTCTTCTAAAACAGCATTCTTTTCTTTCAAGGTCCTGATAAACCTTAGAGAATTAATATAATTTGCGAACCAAATGTTGGCTTTTGAGAATTAGGATGCTGCAGGAGGTTAAACACCACACCCTCACTGCTTAATATCAATATCAATGCAGAACACTGGAAAAGTCACTCAGAAACAATTCAGCTACAATGCGAACAGTGTGATCAGGCCTGGTAGCGGGTAATTAGCAGAAAAGATAGGCAGGCAAATCTAATCCCCTCCCTGCTGCCCCTACCTCAAGCCCACCTTTCTCTCTTCCCCCACAAGTTTAAGTCTGACAACAATAGACTTTAGGCATTTATAAACAAGTCAAGACAGCAGCAGGGCAACCTTCTCTCACACACTTCCAATTTATAAACAATACTGAAAGCTGAATCTTCACTTACCAGTAGATTCTCCGGCTTGATATCCCTGTGGACAATGTTCAGGCTGTGAAGATATTTGATGGCACTGGCCAGATTGTAAAGCATCCCACTGGCATCCCGCTCTGTGTATTTGTTGGTGGAAGTAATAGCATCAAAAAGATCTCCTCCCTGGAGCAAAATGGGATATGAGCAATACTGCTTGTGAAACGACCAAAATATTTAGGGAAAATCAAGGAACATAATTTAGAGAGGAGGAGGAAGAGAAGGAAGAGGAGGAAAAGAAGAGAGAAGCAGCACAGTTTTTCTTGCAGCTATAAACTAGGAGTACTGTGATTACATCCTCCATTATATCAGCTGAGCAGATCAGTAAGTCAGAACCTTTTGTTATGGCTGAGTTGGTCAGCCAAGAAGCTGGAGCCTCTATTGCAAACTATTCCCACCTGCTGCTGCTTTTCTAACATCCCCAGCACTTGCCAACCTGTGTGTTCAGAGCCCCTGTTACAAAATTTCTGGCAAGACTACATACTTGCTTGTCATGATGCCATGTACCAACCCTTTCCACTCTATTATAATCACAAACAGACTGATATCAAATTTTTGCCCAACGCCTGACCGAACCCCAGAAAGATGAAGGAACTCTGAGTAAAACTCAAATTAGCTACCTGTCCTCACTGCTATTGTCTGTTTTCATCTCATAAATCTTTGAAATCATGGATTTTAGAAACCACCACCATCTCTACACAAGATGTGAAGTTTTTGGTAGTGTGATGCTTCTTGTAGCTAATACTGAAGAACTTTACAGCACGTATGTCAGGCACTGGAAGAAACAGGGGGGTAGCTTGTCCCATTTCCAGCTAATCATGCTGCCTAATTCAGCTAAAAGATACCGCTAGTGAAAGAAAAAAGAAGAAAACAAGAGAGAAAAGAAAAGAAAAGGAAAAGAAAAGAAAAGAAAAGAAAAGAAAAGAAAAGAAAAGAAAAGAAAAGAAAAGAAAAGAAAAGAAAAGAAAAGAAAAGAAAATTAAGCAGAAGTCCTCAAAGTTGAAATTATTTTCACCGGGATCTGAAGCAGCCATGACATTTGGACTGTATTTCCAGATATGAGCTGGTAAGTGGGAAGAAGAGCATGTGAGACGAAAATGTAAGTTTAAAAATGAGATTAAGAAGAAAGCTTGACAGAGTGGGGGAAAACCCAATCATCTTTTGAGAAAGACTACTCAGAGGTATTGAGCCTCTAGCCAAAATCAAAGCAGAACCATAAAGAAAACACAGTCCAACAACAACAACAACAAATAAAGGAGGGAAAGGATAATTCTGCAAAAACGATGCAAAAAAATCCCTGCTGAAGTCAAAATTTCAAGAAAAAAAACCCCACAGGAGACTGTATTTTAAAGAACATGTAGGTTTTTTCTGAAGGCAACAGAGGAGTCCCAGCTTTTCCAGCTCTCATGATCTTATCAACAGCCTCAAGATTATTTTAATGGTTGGGGTTTTTTAAGGCTCAGCTCCAAAGTAAACACTTTTTCTGCTAAGATAAAGGATGAGGGGTAAAAAAGAAAAAAAAAAAGAATTTTTCCAGGAATCATGGCTACAGAGAAAACAGTAGAAAAAGAGAACCACCAAAGACTCAAACCTGTTAAAACAGACTTAACTTGTTATAAAAAAACCCAAAGAAACTATTAAAATTTTTGCATAGTTGAGTGCCGCTGAAGTATGCCAGGGCAGGTTTATTCCCACTGTAGATGCAAAACCCCAGCTCTTTGGAAACTGCTTACAGCCAACCATTGTCAAATCTGGACCACATCAAACCTCTTGCTCTGGCTGGTGACTGTTCATGACACATCAAGATACATAGTGTCAAGGAAAAGGAAGAACAAAAGGCCAAACGAAACCAGATAGAGGATTAGAGAGAGAGAGAGAGAGACCAAATATTTGGCAAAAGTACAATACCATGTACTTCATGGCATTATCTGATCCTCAAGTATTAGATATCAGCATGTGGGAAAGTATGTGAGATAAATAATCTATCTTCCCTAAGCTCCTTCCTGTGAAACCCCTGTACCAGCTGCTTTTTAACATGAGGTAGTGGATTAGACAGATCTTTGGTCTTATCTAATATGTTCCAGATGCTCAGGAGAAGCGTCAATAACATCAGCAAAGCATCTGCCTCAAAAGAAAGAATATAGTCCAAGCTGAGATATAAGGGGCAAGAAGAAAAGAAGCTGAACCTTAAAAAGAGAAGGAAAAATTCACTTGAAGTTAGAAGAAAAGAATCAAATGTTCATGCACAGAAGAAACATAAACTCAGAAAAAGATAGAGGCTGCAGAGCAATTTAACAGATGGTCAAGCCAATCTGAAGCAGAATAATTTCCTCCATTTAAGCAGTCTACTGTACTTGGTAAAGTTTCTTACCAGGTAGCCTGCTAAGAACAAAGAGCACATATTTAGTCTGTGGGATTCTCTGTGCTTAAAAGAGAGGCGATATTCTGGAAAGAGTTAACAGAGCTGACAGCTATATCAGGCAGAATTGTTTTCAGACTTTCTTCTCCCTAAAGAGCACTTCAACCTGCAAGGTTCCGCTAAGCCGATTCACACAGCAGGTCACTATCATTTATTCAGGCACAAGGGGTGAGTTCAGGATGACATTTCAGTCTTAAATCCCCTGTTCAGGAGTGAAATGGAACCAGGAACATCTGAATGCAGTTTTTATCATCTGTGCACATGAGGAAGTGTACTTGGAACTACAGTAACCAATTATTTATTTATTACCTTGCTATGTAAATGATATGATCTCTCTTTTTCTTCTGCAAAAGTGAAATCATATCCTGGAGCAGTAAAGGAAACTCTTCAATAAATCTTACTTCTTAAATTGGCCAAATCCCTGTTAGGTTTGAATAACAATTTTGTTTCTCTGTGTAAAAAGGCAATGTGCCAGAAACCAGGTTTTTGCTTCCTTTTACAAGCACCACTTGCAATGTGTTTATATTTGTATTTATGAAGTGTTTTTTCTTACACTTTACAAAGCAATGAATGACCTATCTAGCATGAGGTGAGGGCGGGATTTTCAGCAGCCACTTATGTCAAACATGTTACTGCCAATTAATGCAGGGTGGTATTAACTGAAGCCGGGCTCTGCAGTATCAAGCTTTTCTGCTTGCCTTTCTTTCCTGTCTGTGAGTCTGATTTAAAGTCAGGTCTTCAAAAGTCAGTCAATAACAGATGGTTAATCAATTCTAACAGTGCATGCTATGAAATGGTAACAGTCAGCAATTGGTAAATTAACAATTAATGTCTTTCCAGAAATAACTTCCCTGGTGCCCAGAGATTCTTTTTTTCCCACTTAAATATTGAGGAATAGATGCTTGTTTCAAAGAAACAAAGTTGACTTTCAAGAATAAGGATATTTCTTTTAAATTTCTTCTATTATTCCACAAAAAAGTAAAGAATATTAAAACAGTGCTCTCTAGGATACCAGAAGTACAGAGATGTCTATAAAGCCCTTCCATAGCACAGCTAAAAGCATAAATATCTTAGCATGCGCAGCAATCTTGAAGAGTAAAGAAGAAAGAGCACAACAAAACAGATTTTTTGCAGAAAGTGAATATAACGCATGGTTTTCTTTATATACACCTCTTAAACTAGTTATTTTCTAAGAGTTGTCAGTCCCCTCCTCTCTCATTTAGCTGAGTAGGACTTCGATTAAAAATCCATTGGAGACTACAGTTTGCACATTTTTCAACCATGAATAGCACAGCAGGATGCACCCATAAAAACAGCTATGTTATGTGCTTACCATCTTGGCAGGTTAGACAAGGCACAGCTTTTACTTCTTAGCACACCTCCTGGGGCCAAGATGAAGGATTTTTCAATGCAGGCTGAAGCTGTGGCTACATTAGATTACAATGCTGTGCAAGAGGATTGAGGTACCTTTGAACAAGCTCTCATGGACACGGAAAAAACTACAGTAGCACGGATCTCATAGTGAGCTCACTTATCATAGAATAGAGCAGTAATTATGATTAAAATAGTGTTAGATGGCTAATAGTATCTAACCTCAGGCTGTGCTATTCCACATTGCATGGCTAAGAGGGAGAGAGGGCTGTGATCGTGAAGGGAGTGGGAAAATGATTCTGGGACTGGTTACACAGAGGGATTCATTGTGGGAAAGAGTGTCAGTAACTTTGTTTTTTCTTAGGATTTAACCTCTTTATTAGAGAAAAAATAGGTGTACTCCTTGTCACCAGCATATCCCAGTGTGCTTCCTCAGAGCCTGGAGGTGTTGGACAATAGGGTTAGTGGGACCATAAGGTCCACAGTACCACTCAAGCAAAGTGAGGCATCTGTCAGGCTCAAATCTAAGAAGATAATGTTGCCATCTCCTCAGCTGTGGGGCATGGCCTGAGCCTCTCATAGATAACAAGACTGTCCCAGACTGCCACAACGACAGGGAAAGTCTGTGGCCATCCACCCACGAGCCACATTTGTCAGTCTCCCAGCTCTGGACTGGGAACGTGGCTTGTGTCACTGGTGCTGCCACAGGGCACGGGAGATAATGGAACAAACCAAAAAAACTTGTCATTCTACTTGCTCTCGTATTCCAGACCAAAGATTGAGAAGTTCTTTAAGAAACACTTGGACCAGGGACGATCCTATGTAAAATCTCAATGAGGTGACTACATTAAGAGAAACCCCTTATCTCCACCTACAACCAGAGCAAAGGAGATTGCAGTCTTGCTTGCCAAAAATCGCTTTGTCTCGTGACCTCTGGTGGTGCCTTTTTCTAGCCACGGATACAGAGGATGCCCACTGAAGAGGACCACACTCTTAATTTAAAAAGAGTGGTCTAGGTGACGGGGTTCCAGGTGCCTGATTTGCTCATCTGTTGAGCATGCACACACAACAGACCTGCACACAAATGCTGCTGCTGCACAACTTTATTGTCATATTTGTTCTTAAACACTTAAAATTGTGGATTTCCCAGGTGTAGGCTGCCTCTGGAGAATGATCAGGATACAGAAATGGAGGTGGCTGCTGAAAGCATGTCCTTCCCCCAGAATAGTTGAGAAAGGAAGGAGAATTGCAAATCACACTAGTGAATGGGAAAAACAGGTGTATTCTCTTAAAGTATGCATGGAGGACAAGACATCCTCAGTGGTTTTCTGTTTGAATTTGCACAATTTACGTAAATGTATTTTTAGCACCTTTTGTTCACAGGGACATACTTGTGTATTAGTACCAGAACACAAAGCTAAACTCATATTTGTTGCACTGCACTGTTGACATCATGGGGGCAAAAGATGACCTGGTCTGAGCTTCATAATCCAGTTTGAATATATAATTCCACCAGAGACTGAAATAAATGCATAAGATCTGGAAGTTACTATGAAGAAATAAATGGGGTCCAAAACATAAAATACTGAATTCCAAAATTTACTTGCAGAATAGAACCATGCTTTAGATAGCAGGCTTTTCTCTTTCACTTCTGTCTTACTTCAGCTTAAATTTAGATTGCTATCGAGGAGGCAAGTCTGACACTGTGTTAATATAAATCAGCAGAGAAAAAAGACATGTAATATTGTTTAGATTTAACATAAATTATAAAAAACAATTAAAATTTTTTATCGATGAATTTTTTCTTTTTAAGGCTGGTATTTATGGCTATTTGGACCGAGTGTATTTTCAATTCACCTCAAGGCAGACTATTACTTTTTAAAGAGACTTCTTTTGAGGAAGCAAATAAAACTGGTGATCTCCAAAGTACTGTCCACAGAGCACTTCCAAATGTGGCTTACAGCAAGTCAAACAAATATTTGAAATATTCAAAAACTAAAAAATACAAATCTTTCAGTAAGATGCTAGACTACCTTCAGAGACACCTTCCACTCTGAATTATTCTGTGATCACGTGTTTTTTAGTAATCCTTAGTACCAATGGAATTTTTCAATATGATTGGAACAATTCCTAAGCAGTTTGTCTCCAAAACACTCACCTTTACAAGTTCCATGACAAGGTACAACTCAGTTGGCATGTCCATCTCCTCAATCAGAAGTACAATATTGGGATGCTTGACTCGTCTTAAAATAGATACCTCATTTTGGATCATGTGTTCCTGCCACATAAAAAAACCCTTTAATGACTACCGGTTGGTCAGAAAAAAATTAACAGTGGAAAAAGCAGAGAGAATGGGACTTGTGTGGATTCTTCAGGGTTTTTGAAAAATCTGAAAGATGTTGCCTCCAGCAATATAGAAGGAACATGTCTAGAAACAACATCAGTATGACAACTGAAAGAAGAGAGTGGAACATAGAAAAAGAAATTTAGAAAAAGACATGTTTCTGATGCAGAGAAAAATTAAATATGGAAGCTTTTAAAATTTTCTCTGATCCAGAGATATGATAGCATCTTCTCAGAGAACCTTTTGTTACAGATTTCAAAAGCTAACAGTCTCTTGGTATAAAACTGACATCACTTTGATTAACCTACTCTTCAGACACAGTGACTGGTGTTGTTATAATTATTTGTATTATTATTCTGTTTTCTATAACATGTGGAATTATGAAAATTAGAGGACATAATTATAGGGTAAAGAGCAAAGAGTCACACACAACCAACCAACTGGAGAATCAACACATGCATCTGGAAAGTCATACAACAGCCTTTTATACTGATATTCCAAGAGTCTCCAGAGGGCAGGCATAAGCTTCAACCACACAGGTTCTAATAGTTGTCAGGAAGGAGACAAATACCAACATCTTCCCCAACTTATCTCTTACAAAACATTTCTTGGGAAAAAAAATCTTTTGGTCTCATATGTTTTTTTGTACTCACTTTTCCTCTACATTTACTTTTTTTGATTATTTTCAGAGCATATTCTCTACCAGTTGATCTGAGGAAAGAAAAAAGAAAAAATTTTTATGTTCAATCACATTGAATATTTTTCTCAGTCAAGTTTATATTTGTCATTTGAGTACAATAAGTCTACTGAAAAATTCAATTCAAGTATTCATTTTCTTCAAGAAATAAAGCTTAGATTTGATTGGTATTATGAACTTGAGGCAAAGTTATCGACTATGTGTGCCTGAGAAAAAAAAAATCTTTTTTTAATTAATAAAGAAATTTCAATGTTTTCAAAGCAAAAATCACTTGATTCTTTTTTTAATTTTGTAATGGTAATTGTAATTTTGATTTTTAAGTAAAAATATCATATATGGTCCACAGATCCAAATATTTTCAAAACAAAAAAGATTTGTTTTCTATTATATTAAAAAATATAACCCATAAAAATACTTACTACTTTTTACTTAAAATGAAAAGAAGTCATTTGTTTGCACATCTGCACTTACAACTGCTATGATAAAAAGGTTGATCCTTGGAATAATGTTTTATGTATTCAGTAAATACAGGATATTTAACAGAGTTAAATATGCTGGGTTTTAGGACAGAATGTGAAAGATTCAGCAGACTAAGAAATTACAGAGAAATTAGTTCAGGATGAGAACACATTTGCTTTTAAGCATCGTGTTTTTTTGAAACCTTATACCACATATACATAGATATCAATTATATATAATGTTAACGTAGAAAAAGTAGCTTGTAGACAAGCTAACAGTACCAACTTCCATTTCTTAATCAAGTTACAAAATCGAAAGATGACTGTCACGATGAAAACAAGAAGCTCTGTTCGCAAGCCCTAGTTTCACTGTAGGATTAAATGAAGAACAGGTAATACAAGAAAAAGATCTTACTGAAACATTTTCATTTTGTAATAATAGCCTAAACAGTTTAAAAAAGTCTATTCCACTGCCCTTAAGCATATGTTTGGTTAAAATTAACAAAAAAATAACTTTTCAAGAATACAGGGTCATTTTTTCATTCTTCATTTCACAAAATGCAGTTAAACCAATACATTAAGCTGATACATAGTGTGTTAAATTAATGACACAGAAATTAATGTGTCTAAAAGTGTGCTCAATCTGTCAAACAGGACATGCAAAGTGAGAAATAAACTGAAAGCACTGTATCTGGAAAACAACTGGACATTGTCATTGCCATATTAAAACATGGAGAAATCCTCTGGCAATGATGTACCACTAGCTGTTAATTTAAGGAAAAATGTGAAGTTCAGTAAAAAGCAAAGAAAACCCCAAAATATTAATTCTGTTAGAGTTCCCAGGTCAGCAAAGAGCAGAAGACATAAATTCAAAGGCTATCCAAAGAAATCACACAGGATAAATAAGTTAATGACTTGGGGGAAAAAAGTACAACATGTCTGTTCAAGATTCATGCAAAGAAAAATTAAAAACTTCTCTTATCTGTACTTCCCCACAAACGGGTTTAATGCTACAGCCCCCCGAAATGGGTCACACTCCATGCAGGGTGCCCCTTTCCGGTGATGCTGTTCAGTGGCTACAGTCAAAGCTCAGTGAGTGGCCAGGAAGAGTTCTGGACATAGAACTAGAAGGAGGGGATAGGACAAGAAATACTAGAAATTAAGATATCTGGGGTTCAAACTCAGAAAAAATACAGCCTCTTTCAATAGGAGTCTCTTTCAAGCTGCTTGGTTGCCCTAGGAATGCTTCCTTTCTGTCATGAGTAAGGAAATTGATGGTTTTTGTTGGCCATAGGAGACTCCGTGTACTCCAAAACATTGGGAAATCTGAGCTAGTGAGGAAATGTCAGAATTTGGAAGTATCTGAAAGTTAAAAATGAACACATATAAAAACACTGCAGGACAAATTGTGCATATGATGGAGCAGATATGTAACAAGCAGATGACAACTCTGACTGCTCTTTGTTTTGGTAAAAAGAAAATTAAAGCTAAGATAATGCAAATCCTTTCCCCTAAAAAGCTGGAGAACCGCAGGCTGTCAGCATCACTGCAACTTACACAACGCCAAAAAATATGCATAGCTATGCCAGAAACTCAACCTTGAAACAGGCATCTCACATCTCACCTATTGCTCACTCCGAACAATAAAAAGGTACCACAAAAAGTAGGCAACACGTTATGGCTGGACAGAAGTCTGGACCCACTGAACTACCGCAGGGCACAGAGTTAGATCTCTAGTCCATAAGAGGGCTTGATACTTGGCTCTTTTAAACTTTTGCAAAGTTCACAGTGATTTCCATTGCACTGGAGAAAAAAAATCTTTGTTATTTTTGTGCATGCACTAAATGTATTTTTGTATGTGTGCCTGTGTGCTCATAGATGCTCAGAATGAGATTTAGAAGTCCTCACATGAAAATTTTGAAGACGGTTTTTGGTTTCTATTTGAACTGTTCATTGGCAGAGGAAAATGCCTGTGAATGTATTGAAGTGCCAGAGTTGTTAACTAGTTCGCACAGAATGATCTCAGAGCTATGGAGAAGAAGTATACACATGACCAGTGAAGTTGTGTAACAAGACCCATTCCTACTTGCTTAACACCTCATGGTGCTATTCCTTTGAAGTCTTTGCACACAGGAATTGTACTTCAGAAGAAAGTGGAAAAGTCCTCTGTCCCAAGTATCACCCCATCAATTCTGGGTCTGCAAATGATGGACATATCAGACTTTGAAGTGAGGTGGTTTTTGCTCAGAAAGACTGCAAAGAATGTTTTTGAAGGGGTTTCACACGTACTGGCTTTAATTTACCCTCTGAGTCTTTAATTCTCCTTCCACACTTGTGATGGCAAGGATATACTGATTTAGAAGTGGAAACTAACAGAAATAATTCCAGTTTAATTTTCAAGCTCTCTCAAAGTAGTAGCTCTCTGATATAAATGGAATCTATGGAATGGTATAACTCAGAGACCACAAGACAATATATCTGGGAATACCTAGGTAATGATATTTGAGCACATACTCATTAGATGCCCTATGCTGCCAGATACTTCTGGGACCAGTGGGATAGACAAGAGGACAAGAAACAGTTTTCTTTCAAGCTCTCAAGGAAATTGTAATCAGTATTAGTTTTAGGTATGTCAAGACCTATATTTAATTTTGTTCATGTATTTTCTCTCAGCTTGGGAAAGAATTGTAAAATGAACACTAGCAGATTTGTACTGTCTCTCAGCACAAATGGCATTTTCATCTGAATGACAGTGTGTCAAAACCACAACTTTTCTTTATTTTTGTTTGTAATTTGTTTCTCTCAGCTACCATTCACTTTACCTTTGGCTGCTTTTTCCTCTTTTCTTAGTTATGTGTTTTCACCTATCTTTTTCATCAGTCATGGCCCTCCACAGGGTTTTACAGTGCTTTCTTGTTTTCCTACTGTTTTGCTTTGCTTCCTTAGGTTTCCATATTCTCCAGTTTAGTGTTCAGACCCTGGGGTTTGATCTGAACAGCTATTACCCTCTGGATGGCCAGCTCCACAGTGAACTCACTCTGACAGAGATCTAAAGGCCTCACCAGAGCTTTGGCCAAATCCCACAAGCACACTGTCAGCTGATACAAAATCCACTCTTCCCCTTTTCCCCAGCAGCTGTCTTCATGGTCTCTGATTTGCCAGACACTTTCAGACACAGAGTGGGACCTGTCTTTTTCCAAGGAGACTAGTTTAAAACCAGTCAAGCTAATTTATCATCTGCCCTGAGATTTAATCTCACTCTTTAGGGCTAATATCATATTCTTACAGGACAAAGAACAAAAGTTCTTTCTTTGAGCCCAAAGGTGAAGATACAGTCTTCTGTAAGAGTCTCCTCTCTAGGATACGATAAAAAGGGGTAGAAAACTTTACTCATGAAATTTCCTTATCAAACCTTGACATGTCTATTGTTCTCTCTTTTGGATATCTCCAGCTCTGGCAGCTTTTTGCTCTTCTGCACTACTACTATCTAAGAAAAGCAATCTTACAATCATTTCACATATAGGTGAAATACCTCCTGTCTTTTATATCCCATATTCTCCTATTTTTAACAATACTACCAAAAGGCACCCACAGTTCTGCTTAGTTCTTGTTCCCTACTTTTTACACTCTTAAGGTTGGTATAGCCAGTTCAAACCTGAACAGATTTAGAAACAGGCACCTGAACTAGTCAACCTGGACATTTTCAGCAACACTGATATTTAAGGGGACTTGTGACTTCTCTAATCTGGAGTAGATGTCTAAAATCAGTGACTGTTCTCACCTCTTAACAGTAAAGGTCATTGAAGAAGTTAGATTTTGGTGTCTGCAGTGGGGCTCATAAAGTTGGAAGGAGCATATGTAATGGCACAAAGCAGGTAAGCAGGAATTAGATGTCCATTTAATTAACAATAAACATGTAAGAGATTATTCCTCAGTGTCAGATGTCAGAATAGATGGATCCAAGGTCAGTTCTTTGTGCTGATCGTCGTCACTACACCACATACCAAAACCTCCTGACACCTTTACAGGATGCTCCTACATGTGAAATATTCCACTGGTCTAATGCAAAAGGAGACTTGCAAGAACATACTTCAAGAAAAGTGCAACAAGAAAGATTTAACACAAAGAACTGGTAAAATCATGTGGAGTGCAGCAAAAAACCCCAAAAGATATAAACCCCACAAATAATTAAATTCATAGACTGCCCCTTGAACTCACTCTTTTTTTTATATGAGAGGACACTAAGTTTTTCCATCTGGCATTGAGACGTTACCTTATTACATGTCTATATTCTACAAACAAAGGCACAATCTAGAAAAAGCATGACATTAATGATTTTTTTCTTGCAGTAATAAGCATATTATCCTCCTCACCTTTCTATACACTCCTTCACAATAGCAAAATTTCCGTCTCCTATAGTCCTTCCAACTTTATATCGCTCTGCTATCGATGCTGGAACCTGGAAACCTTCCTCCAACACTTCTGAAAGAATCATTAGTACATTTTTATTGTTAGTGAAGGAAACACAGATGTTGCACATAACATGTACTTCAAGTCCATGGTTTAGGAGCCTGGAAACCATTCAGTCAGTATCTCACTTACTGTACAGTGAAACCATGCTGCTGACATTGTATATACTCAACAGGTTTCACGCAGATACAATAATGAAAAATAAGACTTCTGGGGGCTCAAACATACCACCATTCGAGTGTTACATAGTTTACCATTCCCACTGCAATATGCCCTCAAGACAAAACCAAAGCTGTATTTTTTTAATTATGAAAAGGCCTTTGTGATCTGCACAAGCGCAGACCAACCTCCAAAAAGGGCTGGAACTCCTTGACACAGCATGATTAAATATATGTACCAAAGAAGTCCAACACTCAAGCACTTATTTTATTACATCCTGTAAACTGAGACATCCATAAAACTCCTCATGTGCTAAGTGCTAGTTCTCCCCATCCCCCAATATTAAATATTTAGTTTTTAAACAAATGTTCTCAATAATACTACCTTGCATGCAACCTGGGTACCAGATGTTTAGGTAAAATTGCATTACACGGTGTCTAAGCATACAAATAGTTTGTAGTTTAACGTGTTTTACTGCTCATTCCTGTACAATTATTTTTAAAGGTATTTGAAATAGTGTTACAAATACCTAGCAAGCTTCTAAAAGCTGACTGTAAACTGCAGCTGATACAAACTACTATATAAATACTGTAATGTAAAAAAAATGCCTCTCAGAAATGTGATCTGTGTTTGCACTCTTTAAGACAGGGCTTTTAACTGTATCTTTTGCTGTCGTTTGTTCCAGTTTAGTATTAAAAGTGAATGTTACGACACAGGGAGGCTGGGGTTTGCCTGAATTTACAGACAGCATGAAGAAGTATTCCAAAACAGGAATACACATACATACATACATGTATGTATATGTGTATAATGCTCAAACAGACACTATCCCTTAGCCAACTTGCTCAAAGCCTTAGTATGGGGTAAGACTATCCATTTCTAAGTAAAAACCTAGGACTGCAGTGTGTTCTTTAGTATCATGACAGATGAGACAAAAATATGGAAATCAGCCAGCCAGCACTGTGTTGCTTGCAGAAATAATACCTCGAGTATTCTGCAATAAAAATACCTCTGAAGAGTGATGTCCAGATCAAATCTGATCCAGAGCGAACCTAAGTGGTTTGCTACGGCTGAGGAGCCTCCTCATGGAAAGTCATCCAGCCTGCAATGCTCCCACCTTCTCTGACAGGAAGAATGACTCATTTCCTACACAGCTGCTGTTATCACTACACTGACTGCTTTGAAATGTCAGCCTCCAAATGTTACCTTCTGCAGGTCCATCATTTTCATCCATAGAGCTGCAAACTTTGGTGGATGCTAATGAGGTAGAGGAGCCACTGTGTTGGGAGCTCTGGAAATGGAGACACAAATGAAAACAGCTGATTTTTAAGAAACACGAGTACCCCCAGCACGTTCCTGCTGGACACATGTCCCAGAGAGGCTTCAGTGTTCCCAATGTTCTCAATTTACTTTGGTGGAGGGATATGGGGATGCTTGGGAAGAATCCAATTTTTCCTCCAAAATTACACTTTTGGTACTCCCACATACATGGAGATGCATCATGTGCAGCAGTGTATAAGAACACTTTGATGTATGCTCCATTCATTTCTCCTTATTCCACATACATTTTGGTAGGGAAAACTGAGGAGCCGTATGCCCTCTGCAGGCAGGAGACCGTGTTCTCAGAGGCCCTGTTAACCCAGCAGCCACTAGAGGCAAAAACGTCCATAGTTGGCTTAGTTATGGGCAGAATTCCTCATTTTTACAAACTGTCCTCTGGAGAAATCTTCTCCAGTTGTCTTCTAGAAGGGGGAAATCATTATGGTAATGTACGGAGAAAATAAAATGTCAGGGTGAATAATGGTTGGTCTTTTGTAAAAGCATTTGACTGTGTATAGTTCGCTTCAGGCATGACTCTGTACTTCAGTTTTAAGTACTTGAAATGCAAGTGTCTGAGTTTGTACAATTAATGGGGGGAGGACAGCATTTCTATAGTTTCTAGAAGGAGACTTGTAGGCACCCACCTTGGATATCAGAAGTACTGGAGGCAGAATCTCACCAGGGAAGCTTTCCAAAACACCTACTAATGTCTATCAGTTAACTATGGACTAGAGGCATGTACTTTAGGAAAACTGTTTCACCATGCATCTAGATGGACGAAACTACACAGATATATGGGATGGACTGGATTTCACCCAGAACTTTTAATTCTGTGATGCATAACAATTACACTAACACACCTTCAGGATTCTCCCATCTTCAGAAGAAATCAGAAGAAGCTACAAATGTAACAGTGGCCCTTCAAACTTACAGCCAAACCGGATATTTCCTCAGGTCCTTGTGTTGCAACATAAGGTAAAAATATTTACAGGATTTTCAAAGCTAAAATGTTCTTGAGTTCACATCATTCACATGCTGAACAGTTACAAAGTGCTGCAGTATTTCATTATTTGGTTCAATCCATAGATTACATAAATTGCAGGCTTGTACTGCATGTAACTAACACTATCACTTCCTTATCAGCGTATGCAAGGTTTTTAGATGCCCACAATCAGAGTGCCAATCCACTTTTGCAAATTAAATACAGCTACTTTGGGATGGTTTTTCTCATTTGCCACTGCAGAACACAGCGGATGACTGGAGCAAGAGCAACTAAAGACGCAGCAGTTGGGATCTTTGCCGAGTACGAAGCCAGGAAGAGGACAGTCAGCAGACTTAAATGCTGGCCAGTATGCTGAGTTAATGTGAACAGAATAACTTCTCATTTCTCCCTTAAACCTAGACGATTAGACAAAGCCTGAACTCAGCCTATTCTTCACTAAATAATCTTGAGAGCTTTTACATCCCATCTACCAAGAGATTCTTTGTCCTTTTTTCCTTTTAATCAACACCAGCTCACTATTTTTATCCAGTCAAGCATTTCTTCTGAGCTTTGACCAGAACTGAAAAATGCCTTAATCAGTTTTTGGACTGCCTCTTGACAACAGAAGTGAGCACTGACTGATTTTATGCAGTTTGCTAAGATATTGCTGCCCTCATTTAATGGTTAGGATGTGTTTATGTATGTGCTATTCTTGTGCTAAACTCTGCAGGACGTCTCAGTAAAAACTTACCTCTGGTTCATTTTTGAACAAACGAGCAGATGTGGATGAAGGTAACGGAAAAATGCTAGGAGTTCTCATGTCTGGAGAAGTCACTCTCAAACACTACTTTTATACACATGTAATGAGAGCATTGTTTCCTTTACAGTCCTGCTTGTAAAATAAGCAGAAAAACATGTTTTCTCCACTCATTCGACTGTGTTTGTTTGTTTTCCTAGACCAGGCATCCAATTTCATACTTATTTTATCACTCCACAGTATTTTCTTAAAGGAATTACCATGTAATCATGTTTAATATTTGTTACTTCTACAATCAGGAGTTAATCATTACAATATTTAAGGGGTATAAACACAAAAAGATTAGAGCTAGATTTTCAAAATATTATTAAACAGCTACTTTTTAAATTTTTTGCATTTTAAATAGTGAGATTGCACTTCTCAGTATATATTGGGTCAAAGCCGCTGACTGCACACCACTGCAGCTTTCTTTAGCAGCCTGACAGTCTCTTTACAGTCTTGCACCCTTTGCTTTCATTTGTGAGTACGGGAGATGGGAAAATCGAGACCTAACTTGGCAGCCCCATCTTTTCAGAATGTGTGCCTAGAGAGACTCAAATTTCTACTTGAGGACCTAATTTTCCAAGGACCTTAAAACACGGTTTAGCCAACAACTGAAACTGCTCAGTCCTTCCAAAAATAGGCACCTTCAAGGGCCCTTTTTAACAAAGCACTTTAGCAAGGGCTTCAGTTTAAATACAAATAATTTTAATGGTCTACACGACTGAAATTAAATAATTTACTCCTAAATATGTCTTAGGCATAACTCCTTAAATATGTATTTTACCTAGGTTTCATCTAAGAAACTGAAAAAAAGAAAAGTGGCCCATAAAAAATTGAAA
The DNA here is from genome assembly GCA_013396775.1 of Cephalopterus ornatus. Taxonomy (NCBI): domain Eukaryota; kingdom Metazoa; phylum Chordata; class Aves; order Passeriformes; family Cotingidae; genus Cephalopterus; species Cephalopterus ornatus. The sequence goes on from VZRE01000344.1 coordinate 187,548, forward strand.
GGAAATTACAAAAAAAATTGATCTCATATTGATGCTTTAATTTGCCCTATTTCTTTTCTTATTGACACTATATAAGGATGGAAAGGCTAAGATGCTATTAGTTAACTGAAGAAGAACTGAAGTAATGCATCAGTACCATATACCCTATCACTACTCTGCAAAAAAAGCATGCAGCCCCTTTAGTATCACCTGCCTGTGAAGCACTGGCATGGGAGCAGAGGCAGAACTTGCTGGTGACAAGGAAGCAGCAGCTAAGACGACATATTAAAAATACACACCAAGATTTTTTAAACTTTCAATAATAATTGAAAAATATATAAAAACATACTTTTTATTACCTTTGCTGAACCCCTCCTATTAAAACAACAGATTAAAAAGAAATCAGGAACTGGACATACATTCACCAAGTCTCCTGGTGGCCCCTCTTTCACAATTAAAGAGACGTTACTAGATAAACACGACACAAATATTTCTGTCTTTATTCAGTTCTCTGGAACAACATGCAGGCATTTATTTATTTATCTTTACTTCAGCTAGAAGGGCATTCCATTTATTTAGACTTTAATTAGCTCGTTGTTCTCACAAGCTGAAAGCCCTCCGGGTCCAGCAATCCTTGTAGGTCTCAGTGTTCCTTTCAGCTGGCTTGCCAATCGCGAGGCAGTCTGTCGTGCGCGCTGTTGCTCTCACAGATGTGGACCCCATCAGGGATATTGCAGATAGGGAGGGGGGGAAAACAAACCCTAAGCAAGAGCATAATCTCTTCAACACACAGACTTTAACGCAATTAGCTGTTTTAATTTTAAGAGATGCTGAGGTGCGTGGAATGTCATCACTTTTACACAGATTTAAAAGGGTCCAGTTGCACAGGTTGCCAGCACATGGCCATTTTTATGGCACACCTTCATAAAAGCGATGGCATAAAAAAATCAGGTCTTTGGTGTAAGGATTTCAGATCCTATTCAGGTTTATATAACAGATGGTCAGCACACCGTACATCTCATTGATGTGAATCGAGACATTAGTGCTATAGAGTTTCATCCATGTCTCACTGGGAGATTTATTTCACAACTGTTTGGTAAATAGTTTGTATCTCAGTGGAAATTGTGCTAAATCCTTGAAAAAAAAGGCAGTAAAATAAAAACTACTGTAATTTCTCTCTCCAAATACTCACCTTTGTCTTAAATTAATCTTAAAATCCCACTCCAACTAAACAGAGGGAATTATTCTTGTGGACTACTAGTGTCAGCAGTTATGAAAAGAGATTTAAACGAGTATGACTAGAAAGTTTGTTAATGCAAATCAGATTCCTGATTCTCAAACACTGCATTCTGTTTTCTAAACCTGTCAAAACCTTTATTAGCGCATATGGAGCCTACAAAGTCTCTCAACAATAGATTCCTTTGTTTTTTTCTAATGTGAAGGAAGCATCTGGATGAAATATGAGTAACAGAAAAGCACACAGGTGTAAAGCTAAATTTGGATCTCATGCAGAGTTTGCTCTTTTAGAAATGGGCTTAATGAAGTGAGGAATAAAATCAGTAAACAAAGTCTAAATTCAGGAAGCAGGATAAGGAAATTATTAATGTCTTTAAATTATGCCTCCTAAGATTATCCCTATTCCAAAGAATTCTAAGGAATTGAAAACAAAACACACAAAAAGATATGTATGTCAGTAATATGTGTAAGATTAACTTCAACTCAGTAAGGAAAAATATCATTAAAACCAAAACTAAGCAGTTAAGCAACCATGCTCACCTCTTTTGGAGCCCATACCAGTGTTCAGTTTGGTTATAAAAACCCTTTGCAAGGCAGCTGTCATGAATTCCTGACACAGTCAGCTCTTTTGACTAAAGATGATCGCGGCTAATGGTAAAATAAAGACAACAGTCCTATGCAAGTGTTAGTTTGAAGGACTTTGAAGGGATCAAAAAATTCCTGTAAGACGTAATAGCATTAAGCAAGAAAAAAGTCAGTCAATAAACAGCAAAATGGTGCATCACCAGAGAACAAAATTAAAGGACAGCTGATTTAAAACAATAAAATAATACAGTTTAAAGTAACTTTTAAGAAGACCAACTGGGGGCTTTTTAATATTCAATTGAGAGAGAAGCAAAGGGTTACACTGAAATTCCCACTCCCAACTATATCCAGCAAAAATGTTTTCTATTTTCTTTTGTTTAACCTTACATTTTTTTGCCCAGCCAGCTGAGACAGGGGAAAAAAACTTTCATGTAAACAGTACAGAACTGGCAAATTACTTTATGGAGAAACATCCAATCCACAATCTTCATGCTGAAAGAATGGACACCAATGGAATTCAGTGTATAGAAAGAGAAATTATGCAATCTTTTTCTTTTTAAATTTGGACACTGCACTAAACTGGCAGATCGGATCCAAATTTATTTATAAACTATTTCATCTGGAACAATAAAATAATACATGTAAACCTGCTACTTATCCACAATTCTATATCCTGCCCAGTTTTGAGAGAGGCCCTACATAGCGAAGTGATTTTTTTTTTTTTTTGTTCATTTATGCAATTCAGGATTTACACAGCTTGGAGAAGAGATAAGTTCAAATGACACAAGCAATTATCTGGTGTATGTTGTTCAGGGGTTTTTGTTGGTTTTCTTCTTTGAGGGACAAAGGGACAAATAGGAGAGTTTGCAAGGAAATGGAGCTGACAGACTGGAGTTACATTTGCAAGCTGAAGCATTTTGTTTTATTAAGGTTCCCTTACTGAGCTTCAGTATTGGATGCTTATACACTCATTTGATTTGTGTAACAAGAAAATTCTGAAAGACCAGCATAGTTTCCTACACGGTGTTTAACAGTAAACTTAAATATAACCTTCACTAGCTCCTAAAGATACTTCCAAAGCTAAGCCGTAATTCAGAGTGTAGGTTCACTCAGGTTTTGGTATCCTTCAGAAAAGATTAATGATATTTAAATAAAAAAAAGGCGGGGGGGAAGTATCAGATTCATGGTATTGGAAGTTATTACTGTATCCTCACTGTGGTTAACATTAGAAGTTACATGTGCAGTGATGCAATGTAAAGCTTTCCTTTTTTCCTCTTCTGAAGTTATCCAGTCAACTACAGAATAAATATTGAAAGGCCATCAAAAGAGGCTCTTATTTCTTCTACCTAATTAAGGGCACAGCAAAATTACCACTTTTACTTTTAATCTATTTGAGTTATATTTTAAAAGCTCTCCTGATATTCTTATCTGTTTCTTGGTAGCGACAGAAACCTCAATTGTTTTGTTTCTAGTCTCCCTCATTTCTCTAGTACTGTTTCCTTTCTATGTCTGTACATCTTTTTTAAGCAGACCTATTTACTAGCAAACAAGAGGATTTCAAAACTGGAACTTTTATAAGGCCCATAGATCCCTCCAGGAGGGTGTCTGAACATCAGCCGAACATTAAGTTGGCAGATAACGTTAGAAATTGTAACATCTCTCTTCCCCTGCCTCTGTCAACCAAGAAATAAAACTAGGCTATGGATATCTATTTTTAAAGAGTGGAAAAATATATCAAGAAAATGAGGTACTTATTTGAAAACACTGCTGCTATGTTTCAGTAGTATTAGCTTTTCACAAGCATATTTTCCTAATATTTTTCTGAAGGGGAGTGCAGCTGTAGCTGAGCTGTCAGTAGGGACCTGGTACCTTGTTTTGGATAGTCTAATAATTCCCCACTTCACACTTCAAATCTACCCCATCATGTGCACACAAACTTACCCATAAGCAATTCAAGGCAAGTATATTTACTGTCTCAAAAAGACCCACTAGAAACTAAATTCTTCCTTGAAGAATTTTTTGTACCTATATACTAGAGACCGGAGTTTATTATTAAAAAAAGACACTGAATATATCAACTATTTAAAGGAACATGATGCATGAATCCCATTTGTTTATTCTAAGGTTAGATGGACAATGCTGATCTAAAATGAAAAAGCAATACCAACTGCAAATATTTTTCACAAGCCTGGTTAATCTGGTTCCAAAACAAACTCACTGAACAGTGTGTATTTTTTAAATATATTTATTACATCACTTACAATCTTCTACAGTAATGTTAAATCTAGTGAAACAACAAATTGCAACCAGGATGACATGGTCAAATATGAAACACAAGTACAATACAGTATGATGAAACAATGGCACAAAAATGAAGGTGATTTTCTTCAGCTGATTATAAGAAATAAAACATTCATCGGCATTTATTTTTGCAAGTTTTACATTTTTTTGTTGATAAATCAACAGCTTTCTTTTTGGTTTCCTGCATCACATTAATACAAAAATGGTACATTTTTAAAAGCAAATATCCAAGCACTTTTCATTAAAAAAAATAATTGTATGCATAACTTTGTAAAATCTTAAACTTATGTTGTAAATGTGCCAATATTTACAATATTATAGTGCAACTAAGAAAATGAAGAGGCCTTAGCACAAACATTGTTAGCTCCTCTTTCACTAGAGTCCAAATTCCAAAACACTGTATTGCAGGGCAAACCACAACCTAATTACCCCATGTAACATCAGACAACAAGTACACGCTGAATACAGTACAGCTTTTTTCATACTTCACTGCTGAGGGTTAATTTAAGCAAATTCAAATATAATGAACATGCGCAAAATACAGACACTAAAATGCATACGAATACGTATGTGTGCACTGCGTGCGTTTTCAATCCTTTGCTAACGTGCGTGTACACAACACATATATCTACATACCCATTGCCTTCTGCGGGGAGTTAGGGCGCTCAGCCTGTCTGAGATCAGGTGCCAGGTGAAAAGAGGCACACTGAGCCAGAGGAAAGGTGTTATGACAGCAAACACAGCTCATAATAGCCTCTGCTCTGCTCAGCAACCCCTGCTTTCTGAACAGAGGGGTTTCCTGGGTATAGCACACCCATTTCCAAAGAGTGTGATAACCACTTGCTTGCTTTGCTCTGCATGTAAAGCTACTGCTGGCTGTGTTATATAAGGATATTTTTCATCACTCATAGTTACAAGCTCTCGTCCCGTCACTAACAGATAAAACTGAAAGTGAAGATTAAATAAAGAACAATCTTGTACTCGCACTCCGTTAACTGGATACAAGAAAAGCACAGACAACATTAATCTAAGTATTCATCAAGTAACGAAGTAATTTAGCACCATGAAGATTTTTTTGTCATTCATTTCTCTACTATTTTTGACAAAACAGTAGACTTGGTTTGATCAGAGGTTCTTTTCTATATTACTGTTAATTCATTTTAACATTCAGAGTGCAGACATTTTTGTACCATGCTGCACTATATATAAAGTTCACACTGCAGTCTGGATCATGAAACTGCAAAAGAAAACACTATTATTTATCTCAATTGTTATGCCACACAATCTCATCCCAGTTGTTCTTCAAGGCTGTTGAACACCATATATACTTTCTTATAATATACATTTATAGCCACAATATTAATGCCCCAGGATTTTCATCTTTCAGCCAAATACGCCCTGTGAAAATGGTTCGAGGAGAAAAATAACTAAATGTAATGTGTTGTTGCTGAATTATTTTACAAACTGGAAAGCAATTTTCACAGTGCATAATGAATGTTAAAGATTTTACTGATTTTAACAAAAGAAATTCTAATATTGCATGACTTCATGCACTGCAGAACAAAGTGGTTCAAGAGGAGGCATAAGACCGAACATGTCAAAATAATATCATTTCAAATTTAGGATTAATGTTTTGTCTGTGTGTATGTATTTGTGCATAAGGTCCTATCCTTCCTACCTCGGAGTCAATCGCGGTTTTGCCAGTAACTTCTGCTCAGTTTGAACTTAGCCCTTGTCTGTAGACATGATCTTTTAAAATTGTACAGACTTCGAGGGAGCTGCTCAGCAGGTACCGGTTGGTGCAGCTCCACTGACTTTAACAGAGCTGTAGTGAATCCGACTAGATGAGCGTCCTCCCATTAGCAAGATTTTCCCAATTTATTTGTTTACAGCCACTAATGTGATGTAACTACACATGGGTTTCAAAGCCATTAATCTATGTAAGTGTGTATGTAAATATAAACACACATTCTGTGCTTCACAAGTGAACTGTTTGTTGCATAAAAGAAGTAAAGAGATTTAAAAAAAAAAACAAAACAAAACAGAAAGTTGCAGAAAGCATTAGGGAAATAATCACAAGTATTCATTAAGCTCAAAGAGAAGCAAAGCATTCACAATCTATACAAGACTCATTAGCTACATCATAACCACCTTAGAGTAGGCACAAATAATGCAGCATACAGAGAACTATCAGAGGTTCAAACACTGTAAAGTTGCTTAAGCTATCCTGTTATTTAATGCAGTTGATGAAATCTAGGGACAAACTAAAACCTGTGCTGTTGCAAGCAGAACTATAGCATCAAGAAACACAATTACAGTTTCACCCATAAAGTGAAACCTTCTGGTCTTGCTCAAAAGAAACATTTCATTTCTGCTCATGTATAATGGGAATTACATTCCACACAAAAAGGATCTCAAAGTCTATAAACAGTGTACCTTTTCAATCTCCAAGGGACTTTCATTCCTTAAATGAAATATTAATGATACATATTGCCCCTGAATAGCCCCTTAATACAAGTCATATGTTGAAATGATTAAATGTTATGGACTAGCATATTCTTTTTTAAAATAGTCTTGATGGAGAACTCGCTATGATAAAAATTACTGATATAAGGTCCATTTTTCTTTTCCACAGCTAAGTAAAGCCATGGGATTCAGGTTTGCTGGCAATCTGTGCTCCCTGCGCAGAACAAACATTCTTAATAAACTGCCTTAAGCAGCAGTAGCCTATATGGGAGAGCGGAGGAAAAATAAAATTCCTGGAATTTATTTTCTTTGCAGGAAAAAACAATTTTCAAACCATCGGTACGTATTTCATTCAGTCTGTTGGAGTTGCCTGAAGTTTTGGAAACTGATCCCAATGCACCTTTGCATAATATGAATTTCTCGGGATCAATAAAACATTTTATAAAGACATACCCTCACAACAGCTGAAAATGCAAGTAACTTCACAGCCATGAACTTTTTCAGCAGAACAGAATAACCTTAGGATTCGGGTATGGGCAGAGGATGTACTGTTCTCATGGCTGGGAACAGTTTTAGGTTGAAGTCTGAAGTAGGAGTGACAAAACATGCATTTCAAAAAGGAATGGCCTAACTGCTTCAGCAAACCTGCCAGATCAATGACTTTCTCTTCAGGTGATACTGGAACCAAGTGTTGAAAACAGAAAAGGTAAGTTTTGTATTCTGCTGCCCTTTTATTTCTTTTTGCAAATATCCTCCATAAAGAAAATTGTATTGATACAGTGAAGCCATAACATCACATGCCAATATTTTCCATCCACTGAATTTTATTATTTTATTTTATTAAATCAGTGTAGAGGAATTATTTCACTTCATTTAAAAGTTGGCATGTGGCAGCTAAGCATTTTCTGCAATTAAGTGAATTTTCCTGATTTCAAAATTTAATAAATCATCACTAAGTAGCTCAAAAATATAATCTCTATAGAGTTTTGTTGAGAATCAGAATCACACTGATTTCTAACTCTTAAATCATTAGTATTTGAGAAAATGAAAAGAAAGGTATAACACTGCAAACACGTATGATCACTACACTATGGGCTTAAATATAACATACAATGGAAAATATTGCTATTATGTAAATTAAGTAGACTAAGATTCTCACAATAAAGCAGCAGAAAACAAACAAAAATTAGTAGATTGTTAAGCAACTCGTTATAATGCGTGACCTACTTTAACACTAAAGGAGTTTTGCATATTCATGCTGTACCAAATGACCACCTCTAGAAATTGTGAAAGCACAGGAATTAGGTCAATAGGAGGATGATTTATAATACCGCCATTTCTATAGGCTTTCATTTTAAAATGCGTAAAATGTCTTATTACAGAAAATAAAAAATCATCCTCCCATTCTTAACATAAGGGAAAATAATCACTAGTTTCCTCAGGCAGAATGTATTTTTCCAAAAGGTGTACATCTGTGTCAGATGACACTGCTTGCCAGCAGGGCCCCATACTTCCTCAGTCAGAAATCTGTCCATATTTACTTGCAACACACGGATGATCAGCATTAACAGCTCTTGCCAGGTAAAACATTCATATTGCCTGTGAACACCCTTCTGTTTACAGTCATCAGATGGTAAGGCAATGAAGAGAATTCGAACACTATTTTGAAAGCATTTACTTTTGTCCTGTTACAACATGGGATTTCTTCACTTTCTTTTCATTTAGATAAAAAGACTAAACTTAGAGTGTTCCAAATGTGCGTGTCGAGATCAGACAGCGTGGTGCAAGCAGTTTAATATGGCAGGTTTTTTCTTTTCTGCATTTTACCTATTCGTTGGTAAAAGCAAAGTATTCATTAACTGTTCATATCAAAATGAATAAAGATACCTATGGTAAAAACAGAACATATAATCAGTACCTTAGATGATAAAAATAGCCCTATTCATAACTGTGCCCACCATAGATTTGTGCGTTATATTCACCTTATCCAATCCTTGTTCCTTAAAGTAAGCACAATGCTGTTCTAGATTTGAGGGACATATTCAATGGCTCATTCATTACAAATGCTTGCATTAAAATGCAGTGGTAAAGCCAAAAATACCCCCACAGACTGGAATCAATTTGGCCTCATGTTGTTAATATTAAATATGCAAAACTCTTTTGTGCGATTCACTATTACTGTAAATTAGCAGCTATTTTCTTTAAAAATGTTAAACCTTCATCAAATCACAAACCATAAACATTGTTCCATTTTCTTTTTTACACTGAGTCTCCTACTGAATCCATATCATCCGAAGAGAGTGGGCGATACAGGTCCTGTAAGATGAAGTGCAGTATAGATTTGTTTATTGTGTTTGATTTGTTGCACTGTAACTGTCTTATATTCTTTTGGTTACTGTGGACCAGAAGACATTGTTTAACATAAAATACACATGTTCTATATGCTCATTTTTTTGTCTTAATGTAATATTATTATTTTTTAATCAACAAATAGATGGTTAGTAAATAAAGCTGAAGTTTCAATGTACAACATATTCTATGAGGCAATTATTTTTTTCTTTGATTGTTTCCAATTAAACCCTATTAAAACAATATTTGTCCGTTCTGAAGAGTCTACTGATGGTTTGGAAACTTGGAAATATGAATTTAACCTTAAACGGAATGTATTTTCCTTTTTGCTGTTTTGCAAACAGCAGTAGTAAAGCAAGTGTTTACCTTATGCAAGGTAATAAAAACTTGCCACCCACTGGTGATATAGCATGGATCCAGCAACATTTGAGCCCCGGAATGCTGACACTGAACATTGTCATTACCTATATCATACTGACAAATGGTATCTCTTTTCCACAGTTTTTCTGTGTCACTGTGTATGTATAAAAAGATAGCGTGTTTTACATTTATCCCCGTCACTGTCTCTTTCTGGAGGTAGCCAAGCAACCAGCTCATGACAGCAGAGGGAGAGTCTGAGTGTACAGATCCACTTCATTCTTTCAACACACACTCCAAGCATCCTCTGACAAATCAGATAATCCTCAAATGCCAGAGGTGTTAGGGTATGATACATTGCCCTATCCCACCTACACATCGCAACAATCCTTGTCAAGACACCCTATAGCACAGAATGAAAGAGAAAGTTCAGAAAAGAGAAGTGGTAGAGGACAAGGTACTGTCTTTTTAAGGTGAATTAAGCCTAACTGATGGTTCAGAGGGGTTCTGAGTAGGCAGTTGCCCAGCACATCTCATAAGCATTCTCTGATATCTTTAAGGAGTTTTGGGGGATCCTTTCAATATAGAACATATGAACAAAATACAGCAAAAACACCTGTAAGACAAAATACAAGAACACAGGAGAATGGGAACGCCGATGGAGCCAGCTTTAGGGTTGACCTTGGTTGGGTTTGTTTGGGGTTATTTAATCGCAGGGAGATAACTGAGACAAGAAATGAACAAATCTGAAAGCTATACTAAAAAACAAGTATCAGCTAAAATGAAAGCTTCACAAATTTCAAATTTACAAGAGTCTCAACAATCTACGCAGGTTTATGTTTTATTTGCAGGCATGATATAAAAGGGATTTCAGCCCCTTAAAGGGGGTTTTGATTCCCTAGAATGCTTATTCTGTATGTATTCTGCCAATGGCTGTGCATACACACAGTAGAAGATACATTAGACTGGCAGAGTGAAAATCAGATTTTAAATATATTTCTATTTTGTTGAGAACAATCCAGACAAGAGAAGAATTTTAAACAGATAAGACCATCTTCTTCTGAATACTAATTAGCTGGTTAATTACTAAAATTTCTTTTGAGCATATACAATTTGGGAATTTCTAATACATAGTACAGAAAAAAAACTTTTGATTTGCTAGAGAGAGTAGCACCCCAAACTTTTGAATAATATCTCCCAGGTGGCTGTCCTTGCCTCTGAATATAAAAAGATACGCATTGAGAACTGACAAAGAAGGTATTTCTGACTTTTAACATTTAGAGATTATTTTTATGTTTATTTTAATAACTCTATGGTTGTTTAAAAACAAAATCATGCACAACATTTCAGTGTTACTTTCTCTGCTTTTTCATCTGCATTTAAATACTTGAAACTTTTAAAAAGTTTTTCTTTCTGAAAGCATTTTTTTGCCTAGAGTTAGCCAAAGAGCTGTATTTCTGAGAAACAGGAGGAGAATCTATTTATTATTTTGCATAGATTTATTAAAAAAAAATTGCTGAATGAATCAGACTTCTTGACATATACAACTCAAAAAACCCCTTCTATTTGTGGAATTCAAGTTATTTCTCTGAATAGTCAAAAGGTGTCTTAAATCTAATTTTTGTTATTCTATAGGTTGTATGCAAGCTCTAGGGAAGTAGAAGAATATTTATAATACTGACAAGCAACAGAAAATCACGTAAAAAGTATAAAATGTGTCCACCTTAATTAAAATAATAAGTGATTACAAGACAGTGGGAAAATGAGGTCAGAAACTGTTACAAAAGCTAGTTAAATAAAATGCAGGGGTTGGAATTATGTATATTTATTTTTATAATTGTCGTGTCACCTTTTCTGAGCCTGCATCATTAACTGCACACTGTTGGAAATACACATGTGTGCAGTACAATAACTCTACTTCAAGTGTTAAAAACCTGAATTTCAAATGTTTTAAGCCTCTGTCAAAAAAAAAAAGACGTACAAAACAATTTAAAACAAGAATCTTAATTTCCTATTTGAGAGTACATATAAAGAAATAATTAAACTGCAAGAAAGCATAACTATAGCACACAGCCTGCTAGTTAAAATACTCAGAAACTGAAAACAGGTTGATAGTTAGCTCAGATAGCTGATAAATTTTTCTTAGTTCACTTTCAACTCCATGTATTACGCCCAATCTTTCAAGTCTTACTTTCCTCAAATACAGACTGAACTTCACACAGGATTATAAAAAAATATCTTTCCCTGATTTCTGAATTTCTGGAAACAACTCATCCACATACATATGCAAGAGAGAAAGAATAAACTTTATCTTTTTATATTCTCGCTTCTGAGGGTAGAAAATTTTATCTGTAGGATTACAAGAGTACTGTTTTCATGACTATGTACCACAGCAGCATTTTTGGCTTTATTTATATCAATGGAAAGCCTCCCTCCAAAGGCCAGAATTTATTTTTTTAAAAAGGTGAGGGATGAAATGTCAGTAAGTAAGTTGATTAATCCCTGGTTTAAGTTGCCTAATGCACTCCACAGGTCTTTACTATTCCCAGGGAGAAAACCCTCTGTTTGTGAAATTATCTTGCTTTTATGCCTCTGAATTCAAAAGCATAACTTCTCACCTGTACTTTCCAGGAAAAACACTGGGAGCCTGTCTAGATTCCTCAGCATTGTGACATCCCAACCCTAAACGCTCTCATACCACTTGGATGGGGATGCTGAAGAGCTGATTGAATAGTTATGTCAAGGGGAATCAGGCTATGGTTGAGTAAACGTTCCCTATCGCCTTCCAGACCCAGTACCTACCACTGGCACCCCACGTACCTGATGGCATGAGAGAGCAAGCCCTACTCTAACTGCACAGAGAGAGGTGCAGAAAAACCCGAATTACACAGCTGAGATGAATTATTTCAGTTCTAAAATAGTAGCTCCCTCAAATTCCAGGTAAAGAGAGACTAGTCAGAAGCCCAGTCATCACCCTCAACCCCAGACTGTGGCTCTAGCAGCCAACACTCTTCTTTTAAGGCAGGAACACCTCAACTCTCAACCCTGGGGACAAGACGGGCACTTAAATCAATCTCCTCTTCTCTCCTCTATGTCTATCACACAATACCAGCACTTAACAACCTCCTAGGGAATAAACCTCCTCCTGTAGCTGGTTTGTCAGCCCTGTAGCTGAAGCCAATAAAGACAAAGCAAAATGCTTTGGGTTCAGATTTGGTTATGTCTATATGGTACATAAAATAACCTGTCCTTTAAATAAAATTTAAATGGCAACACAAAAAAGATGGTCCTTAAAGTAAACAGAACATAATTTATACTGCTAACAATAAAATTATGACTAGTAAGCACTGTTTAATGCCTATTTTACTAATTGAAATTATAACCTTTATAATTATATTATTTATGTGTTATATTATGTTGTATTATTTATGGGGCTTTATTTAGGTATTATGTTATTTGTATTAAAATTATAACCTTTAATCATACAATCGTAGGTTTTTACACTGAGCTTCTAGCTCTGTGTAAAAAACTTCTAGCTTCGCAAGTTAAACATGAAAGCAGATGAAACAAATTCTCAGACCAAGTGTAAAGTTTCCACGCTGAACTTCAGAGAAGCTGATTTTGTAACCTAAATAATATTATTGCAATGCATTTTACATGATTGCAATCTATTTTTACACAAATCTATTCCATGTTTCATCAGGTAAAAAAATAAATCTGGCTAAAATAAAGCCAGACAAGCATGAAACATCCCCTATGGAGGTCATGGGTCTGAATATGAATATCCAAGAATAGAATTCAACTCTTTAACAATGTCTTATCTCTCCTGTAGTTTGCTTCAATATTTATTTTCTATAGAGTTAGCAATCTTATTATGTTACCATTACACAGCCTTTTTCATCCAAATACTGCCACTAGGTGATCCTGTTACGCTTACAAGTAAAAAGAAGCCCATCTGTTCTCCCCTTCACAATTTGAAAGTCAGAAACCTTGTGGCTAGAAACCCTTTGTGTCTAATGGTGCTGACCACATGGATCCCACTCATACATCCACAGACATTAACAGAAAAACGTTTCTTCACTGTGAAGAGAGAAGCATCAGTGGTGAGAAAGAAAGTTTAGGAAAGTTTCCAGTGAAAAGAAACAGCCTTACTGCAAATGCAAATCTAATGTATACTGGTATCATCCATTTAAACAGACGCCCTCACATCACCAATGTATAATTCATTTGGAAGACTCTTTGTTCCCTCTTCAGTGACTTATTTATGATTCATTATAAGCTTGAGAGTAAGAACAAACAGGTGTGGAAGACATTACACTCAAGAAGATTTTAGTACCAGCTTACCCAACTAGAACTTGCATCTTTACTCTCTGTGTATGAGATGAAAACCATGTACGAGATGAACGCCATGACACTACCCTGAGGTTTCAAGTTGCCACTCACTGGCTACCTCTATACTGCAAGATCACAGTCGGCTTCCACAGCTATAAACAAGTCACAGCAGAAACCCACAGCTGTATCCCAGCTGCAGGTAAGACTTGGGCATGCACAATTCCTCAGTTCCCTGGCATAGATCAGGCATGAAGAAGGGTCCGCAGGCTAGGAGGGAGTCGTTCATACTACAGCTATCCTGATCTGGATATCTGAGGAATCTACACTGGTCCCCAAAGTCAAGCACTGCCAATTTTGTAATTTTATTTTGAGAGACACAAATTATGTCTTTATTTAAAAACTGAAAAGGCAGGAAAAGCATGTGTTCAAACTGTGTTTATAAACAGGTCTGAGATACAGAGTACTGCCTTAGGGAAGCTTTCATTGAGAACTGATTACAGTTTAGAAAATAGCAGAAGAGAAGATACATAGACATTTGCCCTACTGCTTTTGAACAGATACAATTAATTAAATCAGCACGTGGAACCTTTTGGGTTGAACAAGTAATATTTTATCAGAGGGTTCCAACAGTAACATAGGTACTACCTTAATTCTGGATACTTAGGAATATTGTAGATGCCTCCGTACATGATAACTAGGGGGAACCCACAGCTACTACCAACTCTCGTCCAGGAAAGTGACTGACAGGTCTTATGTTTCCTTGGTACTGACAGTATCTTCACTGCACAAGTCTCTGATATCACAACTAAATTCCACAGTGCATTCTTTCACCTTGTTTGAAAATCAAAGCAGTCTGAAGGTTGTTGCAAGTGACACAATGCCCATGGCAGTTAGGAACAAAAAAAAAAAGTCTTTGACGATGTGAACATTTCCTTTCAGTTGTGAAATGTTTCGGAAAAGAAAGTGAATCAAACAAATAAAAAGTTTTTAAAAAAGGAGAGAGACAATCCCTGTTTTTCCCCTCAAGGATAAACCAATTCCCAGCATACTTAGTATTTTGATAGACACAGAACAGTCGTATTCCCCTGTAGTGTTTTACAAACACATCAAGAACTGTATAGCCAGGCTCTTCCACCCTATGGCTCTACACACACACACACACACACACACACACACAAGGAATCAGAGGGGAGAAGGCTATTGGATAATGGCTAAGCTGGATTCTCTCCAGCCATGCTCAGAAATCAGTTTCCTTATTTCCTTACCCTCTGTTTCCGTAGGCTTCCTGGGCTGGTGGGAGAAGGGCTTGGAGACTTCCCAGAGCGAGGAGTAGAAAGCTGGCTACCAGGGGTTCCATTCACTAAAAGGACAAGAAATTGAAAAAATAAATATTAAAGGCATTATTAAAGGAACAAAAAAACAAACTCTTTTTTGCATTCTTTGTTGAACAGATTAATTCACTTTTGCTTAATGTTTTAAGCATTAAATATGGTAATTCACAAAAGAAATGTTTCCTTAGAGTTTTAGCTCATGAAGACAATCTTTATACAGAGTGAAAGCAAATAATCCACAAACCTGAAAAGACTTTAGTCAATGGCAGAGAACATGATCATGTTTTCTTAAATTGCATTGTTCCTGTACTTGAAAGTGATGGGGAATGAGGTGCTTTGTTAACCTTAAAAGACACTTGCGATATGTAAACCTTTTCATTCCATTTAGCTATGGCTTGAAGTGCTACCCGCTAAAAATAAAACACAGTATTGCTTGCAAGAACAAATCAGCTGCTTGCTTTTCCTCACTCATTCATTTAAAGAGATTTCTGCAATACTATCTGACCCAAACATTACCTTAGACTTAACCCAGAAGGGCTTTCTAGAGGCAAATAAATTGGATACAACCCCTCCAGTCTGACCTACAGGAAAGCACCACTTTCTCAAAAAAGTAACTTTCTTCTTATGTCTCAGTGCCTATCTTTTTAGAAGCATCTTCACATGCATATGACATTATCCAGTAAATTAACAAAACAATACCAGCAGAGGACAGAATTCTACTACAAAGTAATCACATGAGAGGCTATCAATAATATTCACACTGAAATACTACAAAGAGTGTATCACATATACATGTAAATATTCTTAAACAAGCAACTGTTATATCACAGTCCACATTTGCAAGCACCAGGACAAAAAGAATCAACAATCAGAATCCCAGATTCTGAATCTTAGAATATTTACATAATTAGGATACCAATAAGGTATTTGACTTACCTTCTATGAGCTCTAACATGGACAAAATCCTAGTGTTTAACCTGATAACAGCAAGCAGCAAAATTCCTGCTCTATACTAAGCCAAGCTGTAGCCAAACTGAGAAGCAACGGGATTAGTTAAGGATAGCTGGGGCTGCTCACAGAGTGAGCTGAATGCGATGCAGGATTCATAAGCAGAAGCCTTTTCTGCGTAAGGCTGACGTCTTCAGAGCAGCAGTGGGAGGTGCAGGTGCTGTCTTAGGGCTACATCAAAGGTGTCAATTAAGCATAACGCTGCTGCTTCACAACGCTGAGCCACCACAACCCCCACTCCCTTTCCATGTAGCCCCAAAAGCCTAAGCAATTTTATATGCTGTGCACTGAATCATAATGAGGTGCCTTTGGGGGCAATGTACCAAATGACTCATCCAAAAATCAAAATGACAATAAGTCTTGTAAAACCTTGGCTGACTGGCAATCTAGCAAATGCTAATTCCTTTGGATAATACAGTAGGCATTTTTAATAGATTCTTCTTACTTTTTACATAACACATTGTTCTCACTGGCTAATACTGGGCCCACACATTATAAGGAAGAAACATGTATACCTACCACACCACACACATCAATAAAACACATTATACTGTATGATAAATAATGATCACTTAATAGTGCTTAGGTTCTATGAGTGATCCAATCTCAACATCACTTTGTGCAAGGCATTGTTTAAGACAAAAGTTCAATCTATTTGCATAACCATAAGAACAACAAGATACATTAATTGGATTTAAATAGGCTGCTTTTATAGAAAAGGACCCCACTCATCTAGGCTTCGAATTCTCTTTACACAGAGGACAATGGTTTACACACATCAGCACTCATTTAAATGCTGTACTAAGTGTGTGGGGGAACACACATATATATGTATGTATGTATGTATGTTCATAAAGAATTCAGCAAAACATCCTATAGGTCTGGCCAATAATGACTAAAATCAAACTTATTATCAGTAACGTTGAAATCATTTAGAAAAAGAGCAGGATGAGGACATTTAAAATGAGCTTTCTGGATTCTCAAGCTTCTAAAGTTTTAAAAGGCTGCTTATAAAGAAATATGGCATTATTTAGAAACTAATATTAAATTACTGCTCTTCACACAGAGCTAGTCCTCAAGACTGCTGAGTAACAGGACCACTGCTCTGCCTTCTCTTTAAACCATGCAGATACTCTCAGCTATTATTATAAGAAAATTTAAGATAACAGATACACTTCAATACACCTTGTAGCACTAGGTACCAGTTACTGTTCCTCATAGATGGACCCCTTCCCCATAACTTTCAACATTATTTTTTCTTAGAATTATTAGGGTAATTATTCTGTCCTGAAGAACACGACTCAAGGCTACAAAGTGGAACCAGACAAATAGATGCAATGGTGTATTTAACTATTCATGTATTTTCATATTGATGCATACCATGTTGATGAGTATCTATTGGAATGAGAAAAAAAAGTATCAAAAATCCTAAAAAACTACTTACTTGTCACCAGAGTATCCAGAGTGTTTAAACTAAACTCAAATGCTCACCTCAACAGCACTTTTAAAAAAGAAAATGATGATAGTTGTGCTTATGTTGGCCATCTGTAACATGTGAAATCAAGAGCACAATTAATGGATCAGGACCCTCAAGAGATGTAAGTGAAGCTTACTCACCTCCTTACCCATATCTAAAATATAAAGGTGCTAAGTACCTAAAATGTGTACTATACAAGGACTCTCTGTGGAGAGCTGTTTTGAAGCTCTAGACATGGCAATTAGCTCTGGAGATTAATTCCTCTTACCAGTCTTTAGATACCTGTTGTATTGGCTTCTACATCTGCAGTAGTTTTCTAGACCTTACTTCAACCAGGTTGCTGTCTTAACATGAGTTGTGTCAAAGCAACCATCTAAACCCGACCTGATGAACAAGGTACTAGGAGAATCCACTACAGTGTAGACTTCCAAAGCTACACAAACCTTCTAAGATATGCTGGAGATGAGGCAAAATCATCAAAATTTTCCCCAGCTGTCAATTTTGGTGGATGTTATTCCAAACACAGAACTCCATACATAAACTCTGATGAATGAAGGCCATATAGAGTCTACATTAGGGAAAAGGGACTTAAGTGATGTGGGTTCTATTCCCAACTCTCTGTATGCATCTCTACACACCATCTCTACCACTTGTCTACTTAGGCTTTGAGTTCTGGCAGAATGAACTCTTGTACGTGTTATATTCTCTGTCTTCTGGATGCTCTGCATATCTGGAGATGCACATTACTACTACTACTGATACTACTAATGTAATCCTTAAGACTGACATCACAACAGGAAAGAGATGATAATTCCTAATACTTTCCCAGCACTTTTCAGGGGCCCTCCTTTTCTGCTTTCTTGTTTATGGCTTCCTGCCCTTGTGAGTCATTATACTGAATTTGCAAATAGAGATGATATTAGGTGCTGTGTAGCAGAAAGAGACTAGAGTGGTTCTGACCCCCTTGCTGAACTCCACTTACAATCATTACACCATTCTTATATAAGCTGTTCATGACCAACAAATGCCGTTCATGCAGTTTGTTGCCGCTCTTGGCAATGAATACATGAATAAAAGCTTAATATTTAATAATAACCCTAAATTGCCCTAAAATCTACTTCTAGATGGAATGCATTTTGGTTGGAAACTGCATTCCTGTCCAGTATCTGCACTGCATTTCTCACTGACTGATGCAGCATATGTTACTACAGGGAACCTTGATGTAGATAAAGACACGTGAAATTGGTAAATCACTGTTGTGATTAATCATGTTAATGAGTGAGGCAAAACGTTACTCATCACTTTTTATTCATGAAATGGCAGAGGCCAGAGACTTCAGCTTCACACATAATACCCTCCCATCATCTCATGAAAAAGATTTATCAGTCTAAAATTTCATAGATGAAATATGTATTAAAAAGCTAAAACAGTATCAAAATTATTGTGGCTGCTCTGAGCAGATGCATGCAACCACTTAGCTGTGAACTCCTTTCCTTACTGTCCTCTCTTGCTGAAGATGTGTAACAGGGCAAGGACCTGCCTTTGTATTTCTTTTTCCAGCACCTGGTACACCTGTGAAGGTAGAAAACCCCATAAAATAGAACACTAAAGCTGGATACCAGGATCTACTGACATAAATGCAAAATAGGTTTTCATATGATACTATTTATACACTAGTGAAAATGCTGCAAATAAAAAGCACTTTGATGGCATTCTGATAAATAAATTTTGATAGGGCATCTTTTTATTAAGCAATCAAAACAAAAAGTAAGAAAAACTGAATTAAAGCATCAAGTGCCAGTCTGAGAAGCCACCAATACCATTGCACTGTATAAAAATAATACTTTCCTTTAAAATTGCCTGTTGATGTGCTAGCATATCGTACTCAATAAATACATAGAGATGACTGTGTTTTAAAAAAGTGGTTTTCCAAATACAGAAGTATTTGTGAAGAAGAAAGAGGAGACTAAGGGAAAGGAGGCGTGCAGGCTTTTTTTTTTTCAGCCACAACTTCTGAATAGGACAAGTTAACCTAAAAATTATTTACAGAAGTCACAACATGTGTAGGTCATATTCAGCAACTGTTAGCTAGAAAAGGATGATGTGAGACCATTGACTGACACAATTACATCTGTAGGTTTTCACTGTCCTTTCCAAAACATTTTTGTCTCAGTAAGATCATGTATTTACAAAGTAGTTAGGGAATAAACCTTTTTGTTCCTTCTTCTTTTGTATTCTACTTGTATACATCGTGTCATTTTTGTCTTCACACCAAAACACAGTGTACAGAGCACTATACAGGCAAGTGCCCTCAGTACAACTCCCCAGTAAAGACAAGGCTTTGTAGGTTCTACCCTACCATGCAACTGGTTGAGAAAAAAAACTAAATACCCGTACTGCATTCATTTTAACTGGTGCTAAACTGTCCTTTTTATATTCAACCTTTTCTAGAGTTTATGTCAAGAAGTTAAGCAAATAGAAGAAGAATATCTCTCTGCCACTGAAGACAAGGCTTAATAGGCCCACATAGAGCTTTCGCCTGATCAACTGATCAACAAATTAGAAATGTCAACAGAAAGGATCACCTTCGGGTCAGGTTTACATTCCCCATCCCAACAGCCACCAGTACTTGAGTCCCTGTTAGTCACTGGTACCTACATTGTGGTAGCCAACAATGTAACCCAGGCTTTGCAGAGCTCAGCAGGAACTGTAGCCCCCAAACATGTTCAGCCACTACAGTGTCACTACAATACAGCACTTCCACCTTACCCAAAGTTAGCTATGTCTGCACTACCAAGCAGAGAAGTGCTGCAGACACACAGATACTGCAGATGTATCTTACACCTCAGAAGAAAGGAGACTGCCTTGAAAATGCAATTCCCTAGAATACGCTAGTATTTGTTTTTTCTGCAGTCTCAGAAGGTGGGTAAATGCCTCTTGGATTTTTTCCCTCTGCACTTCAGCTGATATCTATGATCTTGGCTGCTAATTTCATGTAGTACCTAATGGAGAGAGCACCTACATGTACGTAAGATTAATGAAAATATTTTGACCTGTTTTGCCTATTTAGAAAGACTAGGATTATTAAATCAGTCCATGTGAACAGACTACCAATTCTGAGCATTTTTCTTTATTCAGAGTTTAATTTTTTAATGCTTTAAGAGGGTTAAACTGTTCAGTCTAACCAAACCTATTTCTTACCCACTCTTGATTTTTGTAACAGGGTACAAAATGATAAAACCTAATTATTTAATGATTAGCATCAAATACAAACAATCATAAATAAAAAATTAAAAGGAAGCCATGATCAAAGCAAAAATATCTGTAAATCCTTGGTTCTCCAGTATGACCCCATCACTCCCGTGGGTTTGTACTTGTGGCTTCAGGAAAATTTTGCTTCAGCATGTTTGTTACAAAATCTATCAACTGAATACCTATAACAGCATGAATAAAAAAATGTGACCTCGCCAAAGACAATACGTTGTCATGTTCCTTCTTTTGGGACACAAAAGACCTTCTTGAGTCAGGTGGTTGACAAAGGGTTGTTTCTGGATGAACTATCAAAATAAATGAAAACATACCTTATTACAGAGGAACTCCTCTACCTCTTTTTTTTCAACTTTTTAGCAGAGAAAAGCACAAGCATCTCAGCTAGAGAAGCCTTCAATAAGGTCCAATTTCCATTCCTAAACCACTTTTTCTTTAGGGAACATCTACAGTTTTGATCAGGATTTAGTTTGACATGCAGGTTCACAATTTCTTTGTCCAGGTACAAATTTAAAAAACCCCTACTATGATGACCTACTCTATCCATTCTTCACATATGTTCCCTTTGTTATCCAGAATACGTATGTATCAACCCAGTTATTCTTGAAATAGTCACTTGTCACTAAATAAACCAAACTCCTAAATAACTTTCAAGCATCTGGAATATTCTGAGTGATAATTTAAAGGGAACAGGAGATTGCTCAGAGGGGAGAAGAAGTACGGTACTCAACCTGGAAAAAAAGAAAGTAGGTACTTTTGATGAGACCAAGTCCTGAAAATTACAGTGGGAATTTCAGAAGCTAAACCAGAGTTTCCTTGAATGAAGTATCTTTCCTTAATTTAGCGGACCAAGGGTACAGTAGCTTCAGTCATCTCCTGCTGCTCTTGATTTGATTAAAAATAATGATCATGAAGAAGTGCTGCTTTCTCTGAATCTGTTAACTCTTCACCCACACTGAGGCTGCCATCAATAGTGTAACTGGCAGCTGGACAAAAGCTGACAGCTACTGAAGAGCCATCAGACACTCACAATTTTCAGTCACCAGCAACAGGCTGATATGCAATCTCACTGAAATTTAACAACTCTTTTATGATGCCCTTTTCAGAATACTATTTGATGCCGACAAAAACACATCAAAGTGTTTTACAGGCTTAAAGAAGACATCAGAAAATTAAATAGAGGTAGGATTATCTATTGCACTTGGAACCAGACTTTAGCCCTCTGCCTGCCCAGGAGGTCACACTACCTTTCTCTGCTTTTCTTCTTTGCCTTGTTCCCTGCTTCTCTTCTCTATTTAGACTGAAAGCCTTTTGAAGCAGACAACATCTCAAATGAATTTGTAAAAAACCAGAAAGCAATCCCCCTGCAGTGAGACTTCTGTCTTGTGGTACTGTTTTGAAACACTGTCAGATGTAAATAAAAAACTGAAGAAAACATAATAATGGAGAAGTCAGCCCTTACCCCACATCTTCCAAGCTTCCATACACTCTTGTAAGGAAAAAGTATTCTGTGTTTTTATATAAAAATAGGATGCATCTGCTCTCAGGAGCTGGGGAGGCTACCAGGAAAACATAAGCACATTAAACATATGCTCTGTTATGGAAAAAAAGGGAAAAAGAAAGGATGGAAGAAAGGTGAACGCCACCAATGGAAAAGCATACATTCCTCTGAAATATGCCAAGAAATGATGTAAAGGCAGATGCAGTCTTTTTGCTCGCTGTAGACTGTATAGCTCAAGAAATTATGAGGAGCGTGTTTCCCATTCCCTTACAGACTGATGCACGTTACCTTGCCCTCAGTTAACAAGAATACAGATTTGAACCTGTGTGGCCCTGAGCACTGGTTTTCATAAAGGTCTTTCCCTGCAACCCTGCAGCCTGCTTGTCACTCTCAGGTTCACCCCTCTGCCCCATGCTGTGGTGGCAGTGTGCCCTAGTGCCTGTGGGATAGTGGTTTTTATCCTGTTGCTCCTATGCTGTTATTCCCATGGCCCTGTACCTGCACAGCCTGAAAGTGCTGTTATGGTAGGTTCTGTATAGAGCTTTTAGGCTTGCCAAGGAGGCTGCCTTTACAGCTGATGGAGAGAAATAGGCACCTCCAAAGGGTGAAAGTTATCTAACTGCTTTGGAATTATCACTAAAAGTTCTTTTTCCCCGTGTACCAGATGAGGTGATGAGGGAAATGGTTCTCCAGACCAGTGGTTGGGTTCTCACCAAGGAGAGGGGACATTCAGGGTCCTTTGCCTTCTCCTGCATAGAGTCAGGGGTCACCACAACAGGGTGAGACTGAAACAGAAAGTGAGGGCCTTCAAGTAAAATAAAATAATTTAACATTACTGAATTCATCTTCAAAGCACTGGATTTGGTAAAATGTTATTGTTTCAAACTTAGACATGCAAACATGAGAAACAGACAGAAAACTAACAAATGACCAACCCCCCAAAATAACCCCTTTGACTTCTATTGGGATGACTTTGGGAAAGTTCATCACCTCATACCACCATTTACTCAGAAAAAGGAACTCATGGACTTCATCGCATTTATAAACATTTAGTTCAAGCCAAAATTTGGCTTAATTCACTGACTACTTGAAATTCTGTGTCAAAGAAGAGAAACAGTTGTTCAGGATGGCATTTAAGTGCTTGAACCAGAGGAGATGGTCTACATGTCTTAGCCTTATTTCTCTGTTATCTCTTACATATCCATTTCTCTAACAATAGGAAAATGGCCCAAAGACTGTGCCTTCATTAACTCTAAAAATGATGAATTCAAATCAGCTATCCTGTGCTGTCTGGGAGGAAAAATAATGTTGAATACCTGCATTAAAGGCTACACCATACTATAGATGCACACAGAAGATAAAGGGTAACTCAAGGATATCCTGTCATTTTACAATTTTATCAGTTTTAATATCCAACTGTGAGATTTTAACATCTTAACACAGCCTTTGTCTATGCAATTCTCCTTTTTTTGGCACATGTAGTTACCTTTGTGTATTATCTTAATAAGGACATTAATTCAAGACTGAAGCAAGCATATGATCATTTTGTGCAGCTAGAATGTGCAGACTTCTCAAAACACAATAAGTATCAAACAAAAGGAGTCAGATTTTTTCTAATTAGCAACATGCTCTTTTCCACACACCTCACTTAGCTTTATGTCAAGGGTACACTATAAAGAATGCTTTCTGTCTGTCCTTTATCCCTACTTCTTTCAACTTGGTTTTATAACAAAACTCTTCACAAAATGATACACCTATAAATTTTTGGAATATGTATATATTGTCTTTGACCTGAGTAAAGAATTTACTCTTTTTCTTGAGTCTTTTCTATGTTTATTGCTAATGAAAGAAAAATCCCTAACAGTAGTTTAAAGATGAACTGAAAGCAGTTTAAAAACATAGAATAAAAAACAAATGTAGATGCACTTAGCAGTAACAACACAACAACAAAAGCATAACTTGCAGTTATGCACAAGTCATTCGTGAGATTCTCTAATACTGGGATGTTTAATGCAGACAGCATGGTAAAAACTACCTTCTCATATGTGCACTAGATGACAATTTCTCTATTCTGCTACTGTCATGGGTACATAATTCCAAGAAATAGGCAGTATTTTTAGGCCTGCTGGGTGGAAGAGAAATGAAATCTATACATACTGTTTGTATTTCACAGGAGAACTTTTTGTCTAAGTAAGTACTCATGTATGTAAGGTTAGAAATAGGCTCCCTGTAACACTCACACAATTTGACCTCACTATTTGCAGAAGGCAAACACAAGATACAGAAAGCCAAATAAGAGCCATCACCATCACTAAAAATAAATTCTATTAGAAACAGATTGAATTGTTTATCCTTTTTAAGTTGTAACACATTAGAATAGAGTAGAATAGAATAATTGGAAGGGTCCTACAACAGTCATCTAATCCAACTGACTGATCAGTTCAGGGCTGACCAAAAGTTCAACACGTTTAGCCGAGGAGGGGAGCAATAGAGCAGCTTTGGTGAGCACCTGGTATCCAGCCAGGGTCAACCCACCACACAGTCTTTGATCACCCTCTTGGTAAAGAAAGGCTTCCTAATTATAGAATCATTGAGTTGTTTAGGTTGGAAAAGACCTTTAAGATCATCAAATCCAACTGTTAACCCAGCACTGCCAGGTCCACCACTAAACCATGTCCCTCAGTGCCACATCTACACATCTTTTAAATACCTCCAGGGATGGTGACTCAATCACTTCTCCAGGCAGTCTGTTCCAATGCTTGATAACCCTCTCCGTACAGAAATGCTTCCCAATGTCCAGTCTAAATCTTCTGTGGTGCAGCTTTGAACTATTCCAATGTGTCTTGTCACTGGATACCAGAGGGAAGAGCTCAGCACCCTCTCCATATCCCCTCCTCTGGAAGCTGTAGAGAGAAATCAGGTCGCTCCTCAGCCCCTCCTTTTCTCCAAACTAGACACACCCAAAGTCCTTAGCTGCTCCCTATATAACATGCCTTCCAGCCCTTTTGCCAGCTTTACTGTATGCCTCTGGATACATTTGAGTACCTTCACAGCCTTCTTAAATTGTGGGGCCTAGAACTGCACGCAATGCTCAAGGTGAGGCCGCACCATTGCTAAATACATCATGATAATCACCATTTTTGACCAGCTGGTGATGCTGTATTTGACAAACCCCATAATGCAGTTTGCTCTCCTGACTCTCAGGGCATACGGCTGACTTGTAATGATGCTGCTGCCAACCAGCATCACCAGATCCCTATCTGCAGGGTTGCCTCCAGCCACTCCTCTCCCAATTTATACTTGTGGCCAGCGTTACTCCATCCAGGTGCAGAATCCACCATTTTTTCTTGTTAAATTTCATCCCATTAATCATTGGCCAATGCTCCAATCTACCTAGATCCCTCTGTAAGGCAGCTTGTCCCTTGAGAGAGTCAACAGCACTTCCCAGTTTGTTATCATCAGCAAACTTGTCAATGGTGCATTCAACTCCTATGTCTAGATCATCGACAAAAATATTGAATAAAAGTGGCCCTAGAATGGAACCCTGACAAAATGCTGCTGCTGACCAGTTGACAGGCAGATGTAGCCCCATTCATTACAATCCTTTGAGCCCTGTCTTTCAGCCAGTTCTTCACCCAGGCTCCTACCACTTGACAGCCTGTTCTGTCAGCATTCCATACATTTTTGTAGGGCTTTGTCCAATACTTTCTGTAAGAAAACTTAATTGCAATGTTCAAATGATTATGTCAAATAGGCAGGCCATGGACCATATTTTGTCAAACTAATATGTGCCTATTTTCTAAAAATTTATTAGTTTTACATAAGAAATTACTGAGATGGTTACATCTGTCATGAGCACAGCCCCATCTGATATGCTTTGCATTTTTAATATTTTCACTACACTGTTTCTTTTCTTTCTATAAATTTAATGATATATTATTATTGTGTTATAATGAAAATATTCCTTTTTTCCCTGACAAGCATTAAAATAATC
This sequence comes from Cephalopterus ornatus, assembly GCA_013396775.1. NCBI lineage: Eukaryota > Metazoa > Chordata > Aves > Passeriformes > Cotingidae > Cephalopterus > Cephalopterus ornatus. Next base: position 213,731 of record VZRE01000344.1, read on the forward strand.
TCCTGATCTGTTCCAGTGGTTGAATATGTAATGTATTCTGCCCAGACCTTTATAAAAGTGAACTGCAAGAAGTTAAGATTTACTCACCTACAACTTTTCCAGCATGTTTAAGTAAAAACAGTACTATTTCTCTCAGGATCAAAACCGACATGGTACCACTTATTCAACACAACAAAAATGTTGCTCGCCCCACAGAAGTCCCACAAATTTGTTATGCACAGCAGAACAGTTATTTCACTTAGAAATGAGCACACACTGAACAGGAGTTCAGTGTCCATTACCTGTACTCACAAATGAATATTCATTACAAAAGAAACCCAGAAAGAGTCTGTAACATTCACACACCAAACAAGGCCTCCCTTGATAAAGTTTAATTTAACTCTGTTCCACCTAGCTACAAAGAAAGTTACTTGACATGTGTAAGAAAGAGCTACTCTGGGCTTGTTCCTCACCATCAATACTTCATCCCATTACCTCTTTTCAGGTTTCTTTATTTCAGCTGTTCTTAGGATGTGTAGGAGGCACACTGCCTACCAGCCCTGCTACCCACATCTACGTCTCTGTGTCTCATTGTATCTCTCCCACTTTGCTCCTTCTCAGAGTTTTTCTCTCACTGGGCCATTCTGATCACCATCTCCCCACAAAGACCTTATTTGAATTGAACCACAGTAACGCCAGAGTATGACTCACAAAACACTGAAGTTCTATTTTGTATTGGGAAGACACTTGAGAAAACAAGTGAATTTTTACTATCAGTTGTTTCATACATACAATGTTTTTCCACAGAAAGATGGAATTTTAAGTGCATTGCCCACTGTATTGAAACAAAATTGTTGCTATTGTTAAGAACAACATTATTGCTCGCTTGCTTTACCTGAGCTAGTAGAAGCTGGAGACTTGCTGCGTCGGGATGGGCCTGGGCTCTTGGTGGTGCTCCTACGTGAAGTCGATGCTATTTTAGTATAGGAAGTGGATTTCACCACACGACATTCTAAAAGAAAAAGAAACTGCATAAGTTAGAAATTAAGAAAGCCAGCAAGATTCTGTAACAGAAAGAGCACTGGAAGGAGCAAACATTTAGTCCACACTTGTTTTCATTCACCTTGAGGAGTTTTATGAGAAAATATAAAATCTGTATAAATGGCTCCATTAAAATCCAAGTACAGTATGTACCATATCCCAAACAAAGAACTACTGCAATAATCCAGACTTTTAGATACCATGGTTACTGCAGGTAGTCAGGACAGCTTAACTTAACAGTGCTGAGAATACACATAAAATTTCTTTGCTTTTCAAGATTTCAGCAAAACCAATGCAGTGATTTTTTTTTTTTTGTAAACAATCCAAATGCAGTGTCATCATTTTTGTCAACCTAGGCAGTCCTCTCTAGAAAAACCGGAAGGCTGTTTTTATGTGTCAAAATGTTAAGATGACGCAGGTGTCTGCCACTCAGGAAAGACTTGAGGAAAGTGAAGCAGGTTTGTTGCTCCTGCTTAATCCTCTAGTGAGCAATAGCACACATTATATAGCACATGCAATTCATCACAGGTTGAAGGAAACGGCACCACTTGCTCATAAGAGAGATCAGTAAAATCAATGAAGAGGTGAAATTGCCCTCCCACTTGAGAACACTACAAGATGTTCAGGTTAGAGTTTATATACACCCACACATCTCTGTAGGCATCCTTGTATTACGCCTGTAAAATGGTTTTTGGCCTGAGGATGAAAGAACTTAGTGTGCACAGAGCTGATGTCTTGCACTCCTAATGGATATTAGATTAATCACCAGACATATTATACACTTGGGAAAAATAAAAGATTTCCACTTCTTAGCCAATATACAATTAAAAGTCTGCAGCAATGTTTATACTGTCTTCACCTGACAATGTCAGTACACTTCACTTGTTTAAAAATACATCAGTAAACATTTAGTTCTGTATCAGATCTGTTTCTCATTTTCTTCCCATGGTTAAGGTTCCTCAACAGAGGTTAAGAGAAATAAACAAGAGTTTTTTCTTCCTAGTCAGAAAATACCGTGTACAAGCCTGCACATTATTTAGTCTTCACAGATCAGTGGAGCCTGTAACATAGTTTAGACAGATTAGAGAACAAAGGAATAAAATTGAGCATAACTAATTAACTTATCCACCAGAGAATGATGTCATGAAATTTATTTCTCTTGGCTGCCCTAACTCTTCATCTTTCATCAAGCTGTTGAAGGAAATAGAAGCAAGACCTGATGCGTTACTGAGGGAACATCCAGCACAGTTAAGAACTGAGAGGACAAGAGAAATGCCTTGGTCTCCCCAAAGCAGCTCTTCCTCCCAAACTCTCCACATTCCTAATGCCCAATAGTAGCTAATTTCTTTCTGTTTATATTTTATGTGATTCACTGATAAATACTCTTGTTTTATACTGAAATGGAGAAAAACATTTACTCTGTGAGGAAACCATCAATTGAAAACAGGAGAAATCAGATGAAAAGTCTCAATTACATGCCACTGGGTAAATACAGCAGGAATCTTACATTGATGTATTGACATAAACAGTTGCTCCAGAAACCGTACACAACTTGAATGTAAACAGGTTCTTTACCTTTGCTGTAAACAAAGATGCAAAATTTCCAAACATCTAACAACAAACTTGTCTGATCTTGTAAAATGACGATGTAATCCCGTTGTGGATTGTGGGCCTCATTCACAGGAAACAGTCAGGAAGGGAATTGCATATTCTAATGGTCAACAATCAACAAGACTAAAGCAGAATGATTCAATCAACCAAAATGCATTAGAATATATCATTTGCTCAGACGAAAAACTTAAACAATACATGAAGAGCTAGTTTACTAACATATAAAAAGTCTTCCTATTTCCAGCACAGAAAGAAAAATACTTAATCTATATCCTTCTTTTGTAATTCATGTTATGCACTAAAGTTTAGCCCTCATCTTATTACAAGTATTAATACTTATTCAAATTCTCTCAATACCTTATAAGCACCCAGAGTTAGAATGAGGTTAGAGAGAAGATTCTGTATTTGAAAGCATATTTTCTCTCATAATATTGGAAAGGACCAAGTGGAAGGTGGCACAAAAGGAAAGGAGAGGCAGCTAAACGCACGTCAAGTTTATCTTTCCATCCTACTGATATAATGCTGTTCAGAGCAATACTCAAGACAGCCCTTATACCATTTTCACCCAGCCCACTCAGCAACAAAATGAAAATAATTAATAAAAAGTAATTCTTAATCTGAGACTTTGTCACACATGGGCAAGAATCATGTGGATGACCTGAACTGAAGAGGCTAATAGCATCTTGTCACCATCTTCCTTATCTTCTAGCAAGAAGTGCTCAACATACTACGAAGGGGTGCTAACAATTTTGTCAAAGTGGGAGGCTGGCAGCTGGCTGCAGCCACTAGGGCATTTGACTACTCCTCACTACTGACGTCTCCTTAGAAAGGTTAAAGTTAGGAGTGGTCTGCTGTGGTGGGTTGACCCTGGCTGGATGCCAGGTGCCCACCAAAGCTGCTCTATCACTCCCCTCTACAACTGGACAGGGTTTTATGAATTGAGATGAGGACCAACAGAGATCACTTACCGAACACCATCACAGGCAAAACATTCTGAACTTGGGGATATTAACTGAATTTATTATCAACAAAATCAGAGTAGGATAATGAGAAGTAAAATAAATCTTAAAAACACCTTCCCCCCTGCCCTCTCTCCTTCCCAGGCTCTACCTCCACCCCCTGCAGCAGTGCAGGGAGATGGGGAATGCGGGTTATGGTCAGTTCATCCCATATTATTCCCAGTACAAGAGGGATACGAAGGTACTGAAGAGATCCCAGCAATGGGCCATTAAGACGATTAAGTGACTGGAGAGTCTCTCCTATGAGGAAAAGCTAAGGGAGCAGGGACTGTTAAGCCCAAAAGAAGAGAAGACTCAGGGAGTCTTATTAATGCATATAAGTAATACAGAGTGCAAAGATGGAGTCAGGCTCTTTTCAGCAGTCCCATGACAGGACAAGAGGCAACGGGCATAAACTGAAATGCAGATTTTGTCTGAGCTTTTTACTGTGAGGGTGACAGAGCACTAGAGGGAGTCTAGAGAGGTTGTGAAATTTACATCCTTGGAGACATGGGCCTGGGCAACCAGTTCTAGGTGACCCTTCTTGAGGAATTAGACCAAATGACCTCCAGAGGACCCTTCCAACCTCAGCCTTTCTGAGATTCTGTGATTCTCAGGGCTTCTGCAGCTGTTTCCAGAAAATCCCAGGAATAGATTTGCCTCCCTGGGCAAACCTCTTCCAGTGCCTGACTGCCATCACAGATGTTTTTCTTTATATCCAGTCTAAATCTCTTGTTTCAATTTATATCTATCACCTCTCATCCTCTTACTATGCATCACTATGAGGAGCCTGACTCCACCATCTTGATGGAAATGATATGCTGCCTGATGGGCACTGGAGGCTACTGGCAGGTACCCCTAAAGTGATTTCCTTTTCCAGGCTGAACAAGCTCAGCTCCCTCAGCCTCTCAGCACAAGCCAAGTGTTCCAGCTCCCCACCATCATGGTGGCCCTCCTCTAATTGCCTCCACTTTAGTGATGTCTTCCTTGAAATGTGTGGCTTTAAACTAGATACAGTATTCCAGATGTGGTGTCACATGTGCTGAGTAGAGTTAGCTCCCTGTCTCTACTGAGTCTGTTCCTGTTCATACATCTCTGGATGCTGCTAGCATTTTTTGCTGTACAGACAACTCTCTCTTTAGTCTAAGTCACAGAAATGTTCTCTTTTTCCCCATTTCTATTTATACAAGCCCTTTTGAGCTCAATTATTAACTTCTTTGGTACAATTTTCTTTTTCCTCTGAAAAATAATTCACAGGTCACAAAATTTTAAAAGCTTACAGTTCAAATGAGCATATATTCTCTTTGCTTAAGTAACTGTGAACCCTAAGGTATATTTGTCAAATGCCATGTTTCCTATGAGTTTAAAAGTTTATTCAAAAATGACATGGGCTACCACACATAAATGGTATGGCCTGTGGAGAACTATGTAGGCAAGCCTTCAGTGCTGTGCACACCAGGGTCGAGCAACTCATGTCTTCAAAGACTGGGGCAAGACTAGTTACAGAGTCTAAAAGGACTTCCGGTCATGGGTAGAATGTAACCAGGCTGCTTATTGTAAATAGGTCTCAGCTTCCATGAACAGTTTATGCATGAAATTCCATTGTCACATTTAGTTTGTAAAGTAAAATTTTACTGCAGGGAAAGATCCCACTCAGTGACCACACAGCCCACTGCTTGTCTCCTCAAAGACATTACCATAATCTGCCTGATGCTGTAGGAGAACTCTGTAAACATGAACAAGAAAAGAAAAAAAACAAACCAGAAATGCATGTTTTATTAAAACTGTTATTTTCTACATAGAATGTACACTGATAAGGAAATAAATACATACCTTCTCCTCATTGACGGTATTTGGATAACTATACAGTGAATAAGCCATGAAATAGAAGAGTGTTTTTTCCCCAATTTTCTTTTGATCACAAAGTTGTATCAGAAATAGATCAGAACTCCTGACAGAAGAGAGCTGTACTGCCTTTCTCACTCATTGGAGCATGCTCAGCCAAGAAGAAACACCAAGTGTTTCTATATTATGTCCAGCAAGGAAAGAAATGTTTCACAAAACCCCAGTCTGTTCTCTTAGCACTGACTGACTAAGATTAAAGGAACAAAATGATGACACCCATGGTAATGCCAGGCAAAAAAAGGTCGACTTTACAGTCTGATCACAGGCTTTATTGTTTTCTAACTCAGAATACAAGATAAATAAGAAAGTTTTTCCAGCCAAAACATCTCTTACTAAGATGTTCTATTGTATAACTACAGACAGATCTACAAAGTAGGAGTGAGTAGTACAGACTAACAGCAGGGAGGCTAACAATGCAACACTGCAGTCCCTTTATAGTATGGAATATTACCACAGAGGTCTGAGGCATTTATTGAACATTAACAATAAGGCTGAGGAAAAAAAAAAAAGGAAAAAAAAGGAAGTATCTCAAGGCTACAATTTTGACATAACTGAGACACAGTAGGGACAAGATAAGGTAAACGAAGTTACTGAGATTGCACAGGGGTGTCAGTGAGCAGTAGTAACTGGCACAACTGGGAGGAACCCCAACATATACTGTACTTGTGAGGTCTTGACTCTTTCTTGTTGCCAAATGTATAATATGTAAGCATGAGGTAATTAAAGGATGCTAACACACAGAATCATAACACCTGCTGTCCCCAGTTCCTTGATGTTTCATTTTCAAAATGTTACATCAGCTTCTATGCTCATTAGATTTTACAATGGCAAGAAAGCAGAAGAGAGTAACTAATCTGCAATAAATGTATCATAAAATGAATGAATTTAATATGTTTCTAGGGAAGACTGTGAGAAGTTATTTAAATTACCAGGAGATCAAAAAGGCTTACTTGTCAGCTACTCAGAAGTTGATTGTATGGCCTTTATGAGTTCTTTCTGGGCAAAAATATCACTCTCTGCTGTGTTTTGCTTTTCTTTGAGGTCTGCGTGTAGGAAATAGATGTTATATTTTCGGTATCCCTGACAATCTGTTTCTCTAAGACAAGAACATTTAACTTGGTTTCAGCAACAGCTGTATCCTACAGATAAGCAAGAAGGGAGGATCAAGGATGTCTGTGGTTGTTGGTAAGCCACTTTACTGTAAGCCTTAGGCTGGTATCTTTTACTACTGCTTAAAGACATTAGCGTCACTAGCAATGTCCTCAGGCCAATCAGTAGATCGTTACCCCAAATGCAGTACCAATTTTCAGTTTGAATTTTAAGAGTAATTTGTTCCATGTTGCTAATTCTTAATGCAACTAATAAGATTTTACTTTTCAGCTGCATTCATGCCTTCAATTAATACCAGTAATCTTTTGTTTGAAGAACTAAGTTTCACACTCTTGAGCAAAAGGGAACTGGTACCATCCTGTCTAGTGGCATTGATACACACTGCAATTCATCCTACCCTACCAATCAGTGGCAGTTATGACTTGTAATTACAACATGTTCAAAAGGGTAACTATCATGCAGTTTCCACAAATGAAAGGGATATAGAGAGTTTCACAGAGGTTTAAGTAATTTCAAATCTTCTATCGTCATGGTTATGCCTACTTCAATTTTGTTCTGCATGTCTTCCTTCAGTGTGTTCCTGATGCAGATGGACAGTGATGTATGCATAGAATGCAAAACCCTAAAGTTTATCCCATGCACTAAGATATCTGTCACTGTAAGTGCATGGGGCTTTGACACATCTCATCTTCTGATTTGATTTCTCACCATTAACTGGTCCTCCACTCATGATAAAGATTAGGAATACTGTCCATTTCTACTGTGTGCCAAATATTTGTAGTAGCAAATACATAAATCTCCATGGTATAAAAATATAGAAACTGTTGGATTTTCTTTCATGTGAAAAATCATTCTTCAATTCTGAAACTGGCTAACTATTCACTAACAAGACAAAACCTATATACAATAAAATACAAACAATTAAAGTCATCCATGCCTTATTACAAATTAATAAAATAGACAATCTTGAAAGGTCTTAGGAACACAAATAACATCACCCAACCTAAGAATGCTTCCAGATGTACGTACTACTCCAAAAATGCCTTGTTAAGTTAGAAATAAGGAATGCATTTGTGAACTCACACATTATCACTAATATCTCGTTCTGCTCTAACATATAACCTTCAAATCTGCATTCAAATGTTTCTAAATTCACTTAAGTCTAAGTATTTATCAGAAGAGGTAAATGGATTGCATGCATAATCAAAATGTTGCTTCAAGTATTTCCTACTTTTGCTTCAAACATGTTCCAGTCTTAAAGACAATGTTGGAAGGACAGAACTCCTCTACTACTAGAGACCTAAAAATATGATTCATACATATCAACTATTCACTCCATGGTCCTTCTGCAGTCAATGGAATGTGTTCATTTCTGTGACCTATCTTAGAAACCTGCTAATTAGGAATGAATGGCCATATATTATCACTTTTAACTGGAAATGTCTACAATAGCACAACATACTAAAACTGCAACCAACTGTACTATTTTTATTTATGGACTCAGCATTATTCTTCATGAAACAAAGAAATGTGCCCTGCTTTTGCTTATAGCTTTTGTTTTCTTTCTATGACAGAAGTTTGTTCACCACACATGTAGTATAACAACAGGTATCTCTCAAGTACCCCTGATGAAACCAGGGGAAAAATTCATCACAGAAGAGCCTCACTTTATCTGCACAGTTTGAATGGCATTTTTCTTGGCATTGCTTTATTCATGCAACTACAGATGAAATGAAAGGATGGTATAAATTAATTAAACTATTAATATGATGAACTATTCTGTTCATCAACTTCAATTGCTTGCTTTCCTGTTCAACACAAAGAGGTAATATTTGTCGTATTACCTATTAAAAACAATCTTGTTATTTACTTTGAGAATAAACAGGTCTCCTATCCAATTCATATGGTAAATATTATCATCACTGTAAGCACCAAGTACACAGGCCCCTCACGTATTTTTTTAATTCCAGTCTAAGAGAAGTGTCAGTGTTGCAGTCCAACAAATTCTGGGATTCTGGTATTATTCCTTGCTGTCTTAAAAGTATAACTTGTTTTCAACTGTTTTCTAGTTCAAATTATTCTTTTGAAAGTTTACAAGTCCAAGCCCTTTCCACAGTTAGAAATGTAAATCCTCGTTTGCAGAATATCATCCTCATTTGGAAAGTATCAGCTTAAAGGTATTACTGAGAAACATCCATTCAAAACAGTTAACTTCTAACACATTTTAACCAGGTTTCCCAAAGTTACAGATTTTTTTCTGTGTAACTGATTTGTGGTGAGCAAGAAAATATGTAACTAAACTGCCCTACTTATTTCTGCTTTGATTTTTCTTTCAAGTAAATCTGCCTATTTATAATGCACTTGTCAGTCTAACTACTTTACTGTGCAGTGTTAAGTTTTAAAAGCCTTTCTTTTTCTTCAAAGAAATTAAATACACTGTGCTGGGATAAAGATTATAGTCACAAAAGTTAAGCACAAACCAAATTCCCATGGCTCTTAGACAGCTAATTAGTTAGATTAACAAGGAGTCTTGCACAAAGTAAGGGATATAAAAATACAAACTATCCATTAAAAAACAGATGAATATGAAATGCCAATTGTTGTATGGGGTTTTTTTTGTTTAAATGATCATTAAAAAGACTAACTGCAATCAGTCAGGCAACACAATGTTAGCAACAGCAGGATTAGAAGATGAGACACACTAAGAAGAGAATAGGTTATAGAGAGCTCTTAGATAACATTTTCAAATTAGCAAGATGTGAAGAATATTTAGGGATACATCTGAGACAATCTCTGAGCTGCCAGACACTGATTTTTGAGAATTGTGAAGGACAAGTAAAGATCCAAGAGAAAAAGTCAAAGCAAATGCCTACATTTAAAACTGGGACAAAACAGAAAACTGAGAGTTGCAGAAAAGACAGCCTAACTTGAGATTATTGAAAAAATTATTCAAAGGGATGGTATAAAGAAGACAGAGTCAGGCTCCTTTCCTTTTGATTTATGGCATGACAAGCAGCAATGGGCACAAACTGAAACATGGGAGGTTCCCTCTGAAAACACTTTTTTAACTCTGAAGGGACCAAATACCGGCACAAGTCTCCAGACTTGGAGCTATTCAAAAGCCATCTAGACATGATCCTGGGCACCCAGCACCAGATGACCTCCAGAGACCACTTCCAAACTCAACCCTTTGCTTCTGTGACAATACAGAGCAATAAAGGAAACCAATCATTTGAAGCTTAAAAGGTATTAAAATTACATGTAATGATCTAAATAGTTTTGTCAAGAATAAACTGTGTCAAAGTAGTCCTCCTATAATAGGATAACGGGGGGGACAGTAGAGATCGTAAGTTTTTCTACTCAGAATTTTGAAACTCAAGCTGCAGCTTAAGAAGATACCATCTATAGAAATTGTTTCTAATATGGGTATTGCAAAAGCAAATCAGGGTAGTTACCAAAGGCTTTACTGTCAGAATAGGAGAGAATGAGTGAGGGAGCTCACCAGGGTTTTATTTCTTAGCCTGGTACTAGTCAATATTCATTTGTATTAATAAGATTAGTATACATTTTAATTCTGGAGATGACACTACCACAGTGAAGCTGTAAGCATTGTAGAGCATAAATGGCATCTAGAATTTTCCTGAAAATTGAATAAATCATCAGAAAAAACAGGTAAAACTCAGCAAATCCAAAATACTAGAACCAGAAAAGAAACAGCAACAGAATTAATGTTGAAGACATCTCACTACATGACTCAGATGCCTGAATGCTAAACAGTAGTTCTGCAAAGAGGGACACAGTTTTGCAGTGGATCACATGCTGAATCTGAAGCAAACTACTACAGCAAAAGGAATCATCATCCTGCTGAACAGATAGACTTTGTGGAGAACATCTGAATTATTTTGTTCTCCCCAGGGCTAGTGCAGTGTCAGCTAACACAACAAATCCACTTTTGTTTTACCCATCTAGAAAAAAGAGGATTTCACCATCAGAGGATTGAAAGAATACCAAGACATATCACAATTCGGGGAAACATGAGTGAAGGATAACTGATATAAATGGGATCTTTAGTTCAGAAAAGAAGTGATGAGACAAAACAGCAGCCTTCAATACTTAATAGACGGCCAAAATGAAGAAAAACTAAATTCTTACTATTAGTTGTATCACAAAGATGACAAAGAAGAGTGATCTTAAGCTTCCAAAAAGTAGCTTAATTCAGACATAAGGAAACATGGTTTTAACTGCAAGGACAAGGAAGTGGTGGAACACATTACATGGAGGACTCGTTGAATTCTACTAACTACAACTTCACACACACAGGTTAGCCAGAAACCTTTAAAGTCAATTTAGGTACAGGTCTTCCCTTAGAACCTCTCAGATTCCTTCTATCATTCCTGTGATTAAGTCTTCCTACTATGACTCATAGAAGGTACTCAAAAGTTTTTTTCACTGTCAGTACTTCAGCCTGGATTTAGCTGAAAGATAAGTAAAGCAAGAGGTACACTAATGTAAAACTGAGTGAAAGTCAAAGAATATTTTAGCAAAGGAGAAGTGCTTGCTTAATAGGGTGAATTAAAATCATTATAATTTCCTGAGTGGAGTGAATATTGAGATACAAATCTTTCATTTGTCTTCAAAAGCCAGACTGATTAACTTTGAGAATTTTTCGCAGTAGGGTATTAGCAGAACTGGTATCTCCAAAAAAATGCAGACTTTCTCCTTCAGAGACAATTCAGAACCTTATTGGCTAATATTTTCTCATACCATTAAGACGTTATGTGCATTTCCTCAAAACCAGCTATATGACAAAACTTTATACTGAGAGAAGACTTCATGGATTACGTCCTTTTTTACTCTCACTGGACATATCTAAAGTGATTTTGTAATGCTAGAGTTGATGAAGAGGCATGGTTCTACACCTTCCAAAACTCAACCTGGGCCTGAAACATATCTTTCATTCTTCATATATAGGCAGGTCCAGATGAAAAAACAAGATGAAAACAGAAATGCTCACACATTCTATTAAATTCAAGAAAAGCTGTCATTAAAAAAAAAAAAAAAGAGAGAATAAAAGCCCACCAATCAAAAACATGTTAACCTACATCATCTTCTAAAGCACTCTCGACTGTAAACATTTGATGCAAAGATCTCAGCTTAATATGCATCTAATGCTTAAACGATAATCAGTAAGCAGTGTGTAGGCAGGGGGAACAGGAGGAGTGCTAAGTTTGGATTGAAAGATTATATTTATATTATATTTCTATTTTTATATGCTATTTTTGAAAGCAATGCTTTACACTCTACCTTATAAAATTACAGGTATCATTTATGATAGTATCTAACATTTCAGTGGATCGTTGTTTTTAAAATAATTTTGTGTAAATTTATTTCACTACTGTGTTGCACAAACCTGCACAGACAAATCCAGTCTGAGTTGACCTTCTTCCATGAAATGAAAGCCACTATGACTGATAAAGTATGCTGAGCCTAACAATGCAGTAGACATTTCATAGAGGTGTCTCATTTTTTAAATTCTCTGACGCATGTAATGTTTTGCACTGCAAGGTGGTGTACAAGAAATATTTCTAGCCTTCTATCTCCTCCCTTAATTTCAAAGACATTCAAACATGGAACCATGTCCATTACTAATTTTTTAAACACAGATGATGTCCCACTATGTGTTTAAAGAGCACTGTCATATGAGTTGAAAAACACTGGACTGTTATTGAGTTGCAGTTGTACAGCAACTATGAAAGATGAAAAAATAACTAATTTAACAAATTCTGCCATATTATTCTTTGTGAGTCAGCCACAATTTTCTCAGATATGTTTTTTATTTAAAGTCTTACTTGTCTAAAACATTCATTTAGAAGTTTGAGATTATTCCATATTTAAGAGTATTCCTAGTCTTGGAAAGGATGCAACACTGAAGTTGTTTCTGAACAGATGAGGAACAGCTAATACTAAAGACTTAATTCAAATCCAATGCTTACTAACTTAAATTTTCTATTTATATTCTCAAAAAGATACTTAATTTCCTTCGAAAAGCCATTCAAATGTACTTTTTTTACAAAAAAATATTTTAAAAACACCAAATACCAAAAAATCGAAACACAGTTGAACCCATAAGTTAAGAAACAGGTTTATTCACATGACATACTCCTATCTTTCTCTGCATATTCTAAGAGAGAATGTGACTTCTTCTTCTCACAAACTTAAGCATACAGATAACAATGTTGTTCGAAATCACAAATACTGAAACAGACAACTATGCCAATGAAAAAATATTCTCCCTATAATTCCTAACTTCCATTCTTCCAGTATCTGAAATCCAAGAATCTCTTCGAGAACATCGTAAATCCACTTTTTTTAACCAAAATGTAGAAATATTGAAGACAAAATATCCTTGCCTTAACTTTCCAATTTGCTTCTAACCTCCCCACAGTTTTGTGTCAGTCCCAGCCTCCCATATGTCTGTTCCTCCCACAAAAAAAGCCTCTGCACTTTCTCTGACACCAACTTCTATGAATAGAAAGCTCTCTCTGAGGCAACCTGCACAAGGCAGCTTCCCCCTCTGTATGATCCCCTGATGATTTTATAATTTAACTATTGCAATTGAGATGATGTAACACAATGCAAAACAAACAGATGGGCAAGAGATATAAAGCGTGGCCAGGCCAAAACTGGAAAATATCACTTCCAGAAATGCTGTTGGGCTCGCAGCTGCTGACATTGCTCCTGGGATGTGCGCACACTGAGGCTTTGCTGGCAGCTGCATTGCTGGCTGAGGTTTGCAGCATGTGGTTCTACTTAGGTGCCACAAGCTGGGCTTTGTTTGCTTACTCCACATTTACAAGTGCCTGCATGCAAACCTGTGGAGATAAAAGGTAACTCCGGATGCCAAAACTCTGTTGTGTAGATCAGGCGTGTTTTTCCTATGCTGAAACGAACAAATGGGAATTTTTTAATGAGGTATGTTTACTTTGTGACTGCAGTGTAGAAATCTGCAAGTACCATCCTAGAGTTAACTTGAATAGCAGCAACGTAGCCCTAAGGGGAGCTCGGAAAGGTAAATTAGCATATGCTAATTTCTGTGCAGCTGCAACGGACTCCTTGACTGTGTGAGAGTTTATTTAAATCTCACTTGGGCATCTCTAGTATTAACAGGAATTCTGTGATGGTATGGAAGAAAAATATTCAGTCCCTGTCAAATTTATTTCCTAATTATTATATTCCATGCTACCTTTATGTGACACAAGGTGCAGTTCATCAATCATATAAAAGAGGAGCATACAGACACTGCTTTAAGGAGAAGTAACTTTAAGGAAAAGTAAAGAAATATTGGGAAAAATATACAAGCATTATAAAGATAAACCAGTGCAAATGCAATGATAAAACACAAGACAACACGGTGAATCAAACCTTCAAGTACTTTGATTGTTCAGTCTCAACCCATCACGCTGTAGATTTCGACTGGGCAATGGTGTTTCCACAGCAGTTACAGTCTAAAGCCTGGAGCAAGGAAAGCTTTATGGACTGAGCTACAATAATTTACGTGACCAACTGGAACAGCTGAAGAAGGACACCAGGATCCCAGTTGCCTGAACTGTTTCAATCAAGCAGCATCTTTTAAAGTCGTCAACCTGAGGCACGAACTGCCTTACTGGTTTGAAGAGGAACTCCTTCTCCTAATATTAACATCTGATGAAGCCAAATAACAGCTTTCTCGCAACTCAGAAGCCAAATAATCTATGTCCCACTCCCAGGTGAGAGGAATTCAATGCAAACAGTAGAGACTGAAATTAAGTATTGTAAATCTGAGATATTTATAGATATAAAAGTAATAGATATAGACACAGAAGTAATGTTTTAGGTAGGTCAAAAGCCATTACAGGGACAGAAAGCATTTTCAGAACAGCATGAATACTGAATTCATACCTTATTTCCAGCAGAGTAGGATCTGTAGTATCTAAAATACCTGGATTAACATCTGGGCTGCTTTGGAACGGGCAAATTCAAACAAAGTTTTTTATTTTGTGCATTATTTCTTCCATTCCTTCACTGAAATTTTTACGGGGTAAATGTGACTTTAAAAACAGACATATATTCCCCAAAACCTCATTCTATTCTAACAAGCTTGCAAATTACATATTGATATGTAACAAGGTAACACAGTTGAATTACATAGTTGTTATCTGCAAAATTGGTCCACTTTCAGTAATTATTTAGGTGTCAGAACACACGAGAGGAATGGAATGATGAGGCAGGAGGATATAATGACCCACATATATTTTATTAAGGCAAAAGATTTTTTCTGGCTATTGATGCTAAGACGATAGAAAAATTTTCACAAATGCTCCCAAAACTAATCAGAGACTTAGAGGCAGAAGACATCATCAGCCACAATTCCTACTCACAGGCACCTCATCAATGATTTAATACGACACAGGGGACTGCAGCTTCATTATCTGGTGATATTTTATTTATTCATATTTAATTACTGTATATCATAACAATTCAAAATTTGACTGCATTGCAGAAGACAAGGGAAGGAATGAAGCTGTTCTACTGGCTGTACTAACACATCTGCTTCACAGACCTACAAGGATTCACTCAGCCACAGTATATAATAAAAGTGAAAAAACACTTATATTCTACAAATGAGTTACAAATTCTCCATATTAAAACTGGGTGCAATAAACAAAGATGTCTTCAAAATTCATGTAGTGGACATGAAGAATTCTATTTATCTTCATTATAGGCTGAAAGTGTTTGGGCCAAAATCCCCAATTTAGGTGAACCATGAGGAGAAAAAAAAATGATGGCAGGAGAAAAAAAAAAAAGTAACATGACAAATTAGCAGAACCAAACCTCTCCCCCAGTGGGAGGGAGAGGTGAAGGCCAAAGGGTAGATTAATCTTGCTATATCATATGGTCTTGATCTTAAAAATTTCTCTGCATGTTTAGCAGAAATCACACGCACAATGGGGACACTTTGAAAAGATCAGGAGCCAGAGAAGATTAAGATGAAATGGGGCCAGATCCAAAAAGCCGTCAACCTCCTACCCTTTCCTGCAGACTCCCATGTGGGCAGGAGATTGTTTCATGGCTCCAAAGTGCTCGTCTGTGCTGAGTTCGTTGATGAGTGCTCTCGCTCCCCGTGTCTCTAACAGAGAAGGAGTTTTGACTTCTCTTTACACAGCAGTATGAGCTGCAGCTGTGGACACACATCTTTGTAACCCCTCTTACTTTGTGGCCTCAAATTAATGTGCAGAACCTGGCTGATCCACCCACACCAAAAAAACAGATCCATACCTAACCATAATAGAAATAGGATTTTTAAAAAGCAAAAGAAATGAGAAATTTTTTTAAGTCTCTTTTAAAACAGTAATTTAAAAAAAGAAGAGAGGATCAAGAAGATGATCAGGTTACTGCAGCTTACCCAGTTGCTGAGTGTCAGCTGAGTCAGAGCTATTATCTGCATATATGCATGGTAAAAAAATGAGTTAATGCAACATGGCTTAGCTGAACCTACAATAGAAGATTTAATTTTGTGCATATGCACAATTTCTACAGCTGAGCTGATGTGCGATTACTTTTCAAGCTACTGAAACCGCTTGTATATGCAAACTTTAAAGTCTACCAAACTAGCAAATAATTAAGAATTAAAAAAAAAGGAATTTATAAGGTTATAAAATAATCTCTTTATTTAATGAGTGACATGGTGACAAAATAGCAAGAAGGACCCCTGAAAGTTATAAATGCTGTTTTAACTATCGATCTGAAAACTCAAATGCATCTATATTGAAAATTGTTTTACTAATTTGCTTTTATAACAGCTAGGTGCAAAAGCATATGTTCATTCACACAAATCTCACAGCAGTGTTTTCACTTTCTTCTAGGATAAATTTGTTCCATGATTTATGATCTCACTGACTTCCCATATTGAATTAGGCAGCTTAAACAATTCCTATCATCCTGCAAATTATTATTAATGTGGTAGCATACACACATACACTGACTGATGCCTTTTATTTGAATTCATGGTGGATGAGGATAACACAATAATTTTATGAGAAAGGGTTATACATCCACTAACAACAAACTATTACAAATGTCCACTCAGAACTTTCACGCAAAGCATGCCAGACACACACAAGTACAAAACTCCCACTTTTACACTGGCACAACTATTGCATTCTGTTGCTTGAGAGAAACCTTGTGTGAATCAGATGCTGTGTTCCCCATTTTTCATTATGAAGAGCAATTCAATAGACACTTTTATAGCTGCTGCTGTAAACATCTACTTCAGTTCCTCCTTATCTACTCCTGTTACTTTTTTTCCTCAATTTCCTAATTAGATGACTTACATTTGTTTGCTCTTTCAATATTACCCTATAAAAATCTACCAATGAAGTTATTACTCACTGAACAAGCAGAACTCTTTCTTCTTCCCCATAAAATTTCCCTGCAACCATAACTCCTTGCTAGTTTCCCTCTAATATTTAGATGTGCTTGAATGAAATGCGTTGGCTTGTACTAATGCAATGCACGTGTTTACAGAACACAGCAGGCACATACTCCATTTTCAAAAGACATAACAAAGGAACAGCCATTTATGAAAGTTTTACTGTTTGTGATTCTCACTTCCTCTTCACCCCCCACCCCATCCCAGAGTCCATCTAAGAACATCTGGGTGAACTGGATTAAATAATGAACTCTTTGTTTGAAGAAAATTCACAGGAAACGTTAAACTTCTCTTAAGACAGGAGGTTACTGCATGGGAGCCAGGACAGGAGAAAGTCAAGGAGTCAAATGGAGAACTGAGATTCTTCAGGATAGAAATGTACATGTATCACTCAGATGTGTGAAGTTCTACCACAAACACCAGAGTCCTGGAGAAGTACGTAGCAGCAAATTCACACAGCAACATTGGGATCCTTTGCACCTTTTCTCCTTGAGGGAAAACTCAAGGCTTTTGTGAATGAACTGCAGTTCAAAGGAGACTATAAAGAATTTGGTCTGGTCTGTTATCTTTGTCTATTTCTGCTTTCTACATGTCAGTGTATTTCAAGAGGGTGTATGCTACATTTTCTTTTGCTAAACTACACCACAAAGAGAATAAAGTAGATAATAAAACCCAGGGAAGTTATACAAGAGATGTGCATCGTTTTTCAAGTTCAGCTTGGTGAGGAAGCTTTTTATATCAACAGAACTCTATGTGCACCCTAGGTTTAATACAATGCAATGCTTTTTATTACTATGGCAAATGAGCAATTAATTTCACTGTAATGTGAAGGTTAACTTAAATAATATGGAAAAGTTCTACAGCATTAATTTTAGATGTAAGCATTGGTTTATGGTTTTGATTTTTTTTTTTTTGTAATCTGCATAGATCCAGTCCCCAAAGTTAACTGCAGATCTTCTATATCTGGACACAATTGTATCCAACAAAAGATTTCTAGAGACGTAGCTATCTAAATATTTTATGGCTCCCCTAGCAATTTGAAATGGAAAATGAATCTCTATGGAAGCAATAGAATTTGAGCACAGCAGTGTGCCGCTAATCTCCACATCTTGAGCATAAGCTATTTTTTCTTTATGTACGTAGGGGGTGGGAAAATATGTGGTGATTTTACTGTACTGGTACTATAGAAGTGGAGAACACCTACATAAAGCAAAAGCCTTATGCTTCACTTATCTGGATTTATTCTACAATCTACTAAGCAACAGAGGAGACAAGGGACACTCTTATCTGTTTTCCCCTTTTTCATCTTACATGGAAAGAATACTAAACCAGTTGGTTTAAGCTGTTATCAGATACAGGACACAGACTCACACTGTAAGACTCACCTCAGAAACTGTCAGCTGCATGATCTGAAGATGAGTCATTTTGCATGCATTAATGAGAACCCCTGCACTCATCCTAGTGAAGCTTGAACTTCCCTAAGCTGGGTAATTTTTCTGCGAGTTCACCTGATCAAAAACCTAGTAATTTTGCACCGTCGTTCAAGTACACCACTATGAAAAATCAGAGCTATGTATTTTGTCCCCAAATTCTAGGAAGCAATGCAGAGAGGCTGCAGCAAAGGATTCTTTCAGCATATGCATCAGTAAAGAAAATTTATTCTCAAAGCATGCTATAAAAGAAAACCAAGAAGTAATCCAGTCCTACCAACTTTTTTCCCATCTTCTTTTACAAAACTGTCCCCCTCATTTCTTTCAAATTTCTGTAACTTCGTATCTGTACATCATATTGAGTACCCAAAAGAAACTGACAGAATTGGTTTAGCAGATATCCTTCTTTTAATACCATATCTCATATCCTAGCTTTTATGACTTCCATAGTTAAATGTCCTTGAGATATTTTCCACTTTACATATATGATCTACTGGGCTAAATGTCTTAAAAGATGAAACAACAGAAAGCAGACTTTCACAGTTTATTTCACTCTCACTCTCCAAATATTTTTAGACTTTTTTCAAAAACAGCAGATGTTTAATATGCACACTTCGGTGCACATTCTCAGCTTGTACATGTTGACTTTAATTGAATTACCATGAAGGAAATATGACAATATATATTAGCTGATGATGTTTCTCTTGGATTGTATTTGACCATTCACAAACGTTCTAACAAGACTTCCTATTTTTCACAGCTTTTCTTAAATAAATTATCCATATTTCTGCAATGAAATTTTAGGTTTGTTTTTAGTTCTGTCAATCTGATTTCCCTTTTTTTACTCTGAACAGGACAAGAAAAATGAAATTTGGAAATAAGTCTTATTTAAGGGGTAGGAGTGCCTAAATACCACTCTCCTCAAACATTCCAAACTCGTCATCAAGTTTCTGCTTTTTTTGACAGTGAGTTTGCTTGTACCACAAGCAGAACCACCAGCATAAGTAGGAAGTCTTGGTGGTCACTTCAAACATATTAAGTCAAAGCACAGAAGATACCAAAGGCCCAATATAATTTGAGTTATAAGAAGAAAAAAAAGAAAACATTGAAAGACTTTGATATGGCAGTTTCTCCAATTAATATAAATACATATTCCTATAATTCCATTTTCACATTTGTAACAAATTAGTTTTTGTCAGTAAAAAGATCACTAATATTTTAAAATTAAATGATCTAAGAAGCTGCATTCCTTAGAAAATCCCAAGTCACAGAAGCTTTCACTCAGTAACAGTTTTGAAGAATATCTTTAACTCAGCTAGAAACAGAAATATTGTCTACCAGCTGTGGTGGTTTGACTCTGGTTGGATTTTAAATACTCACCAAAATCACTCTCTCACTCTCCTCTGCAGCTGGACAGAGAGAGGAAAAAAAAACAAAACAGCTAAGGAAGAAGAGCCAGTGAGTCGAGCTGAAGAAGCTACCCCTATAGCCCCCCCCTACCAAAATTCAACAACATAAACCCACAACACCAGCATCTTACTACATCTTGAGGCTTATTCTGTCTCTCATCTCCCTCCCCTCTTCCCTAGGACTAGATGGGGGTTTGTTTGGTTTTGAGAAGATATGCTGAAGCAATAAGAGAATAGGAAGAGAAACTGGAAGAGGAAAATATAGGACCTAACGGTGAAGAAGTTACTCTGGAAAGCATGATCATCCACGCAAAATCTGAAAAAGGTGAAAGAAAAGAAGGATGCAGCAAAGGCTTGGTGAACCAGCTGGGAATGGACAACTAGAAACCCCTGAGAAATCACATTTGATGGGCTGGAAATAACACAAGCAACACTGGGACTGCAGCTGGATAGCAAGTAAATGACCATAAATAGAGAATCTGAGAAGATTAAATGAGAGGAAGCCCACCAGTGCCAGCTGTAAGAACAGTGGTGTCTGGGATAAGGAGTCACAGTGTAAGACTAGCCTTTTACATTTCCAAGTTAAGAGGACTGCAAGCGTCATGTTTTCTAGTGCCATTCTTGTTATTATAGCAATTTTGACTACTTTTTGTGTCAGTTGCCACAGGTATTTGCTGAAATTACAATTAGCAGTCACATGATGCTAGAAAACAGTGTCCCTTCATCATGGAGCTAATTTTTGTTGTTTCAAATGCATGTCATGTTGCAACATATACATTGGTATTACGAGGAGAAAGGGTACTAAAGACAGAACTCTAGGAGAGAGCCAGATGTAACTTATTTTACAGTCCAAAGATGTCTAGTGGCTTAAAACCAAATTGCCAGAATTGCCTTCTAATTCAGGCCTTAGACTTAACAACATGAGCTGTACAGCTCTAACTTATCTTCTCATTTCTGTATCTTTCAAAGGCTTTTAGCTCAATGTATCTTGCTTTTAAAATGACCTTTTCTTGAAAAAATTTCAAGCTACCTAAAAGTTTCCCCCCTCCAAAAAGTTCATAAATATTTTAATAATACCAATTTTCTTTATTTTTACCAAAACCAGTTCATACTTCTAGGTCTTGAAAACACATTAAAAATTTTTGAACATTTTGAGAGAATTTGACATAAAAGATGTTCAATAAATTCTATTGTGTTGGATTTTTTTTTTTAATTTTGCTCTGATAATTTATATGTTCAATCTCCAAGCACCTGACTTTTGTGAGGATTTAAGCCCTCAGGCTAATGATTGCAGGATAAGTCCTAGATGGCACATTTGCATCATTATCCAGACACCATGCTTTACTTATGTCCCAAGGTAAAACATGCAATGCTTTTCTTTCTGTGGTAATTAGTACCACTATTTAAGATAATTTTTTAAAACAAAACAGCAATTTTAAAAGGTTGTGCTTCTGCTGAAGTGCATGTCAAGAGATGTACAAAGAAACACCAAATTATTCTCTTCTGTGACTCATTTTTAGCATATTGCCACATTTAAAAGGTAAGATATTTGGTGCCAAGAACTTTTGTTTCTTCACAGCTCACGTGTATAATGTTGCCTACACCACATCATGAGCCCTCTTTTCTACCGCAAAACACATTATTGAGATTATATTAAGAGGAATATTACAATTCACTTCAACTGAACATTCAGTTCAATGTACAGCTGAAGCTGCTTGATACCTCCCATTGTAAAATGTTGTTTACCAGTTCCCTATAAATCTTCATGAACACTTTAACTATGGATTGAAATCTTCCATGTTTATTGTCTGTCCTCAGACTGACTTATGCAACTTATAAGTCCTAACTGATTCCCAAAAAACTAGAGCAGGTTAGGGGAAATTTTATTTGTCAGGTTAAAGAAACCAGAGGAAGCAGGACTGGAACTTCCCCCAGACCAACTGATTCCATAAAACTTCTCACTGATCAGGTTCAGTTTTTCTTTGATTTATACAGCTATGCAGAAAAACAAAGGTATGGCAAAAATACAAACCTCTAGAAGTGTTTTCACGTAATTAAAAGCCTTCTTTAGAAGCCTCCAAACCTTTCAGAGATACTTTCTGAAGATCCTGCCTGTATGATGGAGGATTCATCTCCTCTACAGCTTCTGCCCACTGCCCCCATGGTTGAGTGTGCCCTGTTGTACAGCCACCACCAAACCTCTCTCACTTTGAGCTATCAAGCGAGAAGCAGGACTTCCTTTCCAATTTCCCTTTCTGATAGTCTGAGGCTATGGTTGTTGCAGCAGGGAAAGGAGACCTGGAGACTCACTGTTTCGTACTTTCAGTGTTGTCCTGTAAGGGACAGCAGAGGAATGAGGGAAGAGCCATGCTGAAGCAGTGGGGGAGCCAAAGAATGATGAATTAAAACATAGTCTGAATTTGCTAACATTTGTGGGTCTGATTTATTTAATATATGCACAGTACCACTGCCCAGTGTTTTGAATTTGGAGAGGTTTTTCCATTTTTGGTTTGTTTGGTTTTTTTTTTTAAGTTGAAACATTTTACTTTAATTTTTTCATATGAGGAGATGTTTAAAAATATTAAAATTTTGCCAAATACCAAACATTAAAGAAACAAATTACTTCTAATCTTAAAAAAGCAAAACAAAACCTAACTGCAAAAGACAAGTGCAAATCAATAGATCATTAAAGGAATAAAATTCCTAAACAATGAAATCTGTATACTGGTGATTAAAGTTTTGTTCCCATTTGTGTACGCATACACGCATATGTCTATCCAGAAGGTATTTTTAGTTCTTTCCTTATACTGTATCTACTCTTACAATGGTCCAATTTTAGCTATAGTCCAATTTTAGTGGAAATGATCCACACATCATTTCTATTTCTGCCTTTCTCTACCACAGACCACGCATTACCACTCAGTTGCTTACAACATTAGGGTAGAGGAAAACATGTGAACTAATTGATTCCTTTGGAGAAACTTTGAAGATAGAGAAATCAGGCTAAAAATTTTTAATATGAAATTTCTTGAGCATGCAGCTCCAATGGCTGCTTCACCAATATTTCTAAACCACATGTATTATCCCCTGTCCTGTGACAAGGTGAGCCTGCAAAGATGAGACCACTTTCCTTGGGCAAGGGGTTATATTGTAAGGAGGCACAGCTATTGTAAGGCCTAAAGCACACCAGTAACTGCTGCACCACATAATCTTTTGGCATCTTACAGCTGAAGTATCTAACAGCACAGATAATACATACAAATACTGGAAAAATAAGCAAGAGTTTTAAGATGTATAAACCAACATCTACTTTAATAAAATTCTTCTAACACCCAATTTAACTGCCCCAGACAATTATGTTTTTATTTTGCCCCTGTTTATCTGTGAAGTTATGGTTTCTAGCTAACCTATGCATTGTTTTACACCCCCAAGGATCAGATATTTAAGTCTGAGATTTTAATTAGTGCTCTGTGGCTTTGAAATACCCAGGAGATACATAATACTGTTTCATTTAATTTCATTTTTCCTTCTTCATTACTGAGCTTGCAGATCACAGGAAGCTTTAAAGAAAACGAGGCCAACTTCAACTAGCAATGATGGCAGTCACATATTCTGCCTAGTTAGGCACTTCTAATACACACAAGATGTGGCTTCTAAACACTTTCCAAGTGGGAAGCCTGACAGCAATGCTAATTCTAATGATAAATGCACAGCAAGTGTATGCCACAGTAGGAAGAATGCACTCAAAACTGTTTAAAATCATGTTTGGGCCTGAGGATCTTTTTTTCTTCTTGCTTCTCTTGTTCTCAGTGTATGCACAGTTGCTGTGTCAGATCTCACCACACTATACCCAAGAATAATGTCAAAATCCAGGTGTTTACTAGTTTACTGAAGTTGTTCCCATATATAAGAGGCGCTAACCACACCCACAAAAATGTGCAATCTTTGTCGTGAAGAATTTGTCTGTAAGGAAGTATTAGGGTGGCTAGACAGAACCATCTAGAAACACGGACAAGGGTAATGACTTTAACCTAAAAAAAGGTAGATTTAGACTACATATAAGGAAGAAATTTTTTATGATGAGGATGGAGACACAGTGGAACGTATTACCCAGAGAGGTAGTATATCCTCCACCCCTGGAAACATT
Organism: Cephalopterus ornatus; assembly: GCA_013396775.1. Lineage (NCBI taxonomy): Eukaryota > Metazoa > Chordata > Aves > Passeriformes > Cotingidae > Cephalopterus > Cephalopterus ornatus. The sequence continues at coordinate 237,829 of VZRE01000344.1, forward strand.
CAAGTTTAGGTTGGATTGGGCTCTGAGCAACCTGATCTGGCTGATCATTGGTGGGAGGGTGTTGGACTAGATGACCTTTAAAAGTCTTTTCCAACCCGAACTATTCTATGACGCTATGATTCTAGGATTCCAAAGTTTCATGTCAGCCAGAAATGAAAAACACAGACATCAAGAAGCCAGTGTCTAATTTAAATACTTCTGTTTGCCTGAATTTGTACAGAGTGGCGAATAATGGTACTTTAAAGCATCTTCGTCATTAAAAAGGATGCCATGAACTCGATGTAGCATCATGAAATACTTCCTAAAGGGGAGATAAAGACATGGAAACAGCTTTCAATAGTTTTGAGAAATATTCATTAAGGTTATTTAAAAAGGAGGAGGAAGAGAATTTCCCCTCATGGTAAGCACCAATTATTTTGCATTGCCCATCCACCTAAATGCATCATTAGGTTTACCAGAAGAAAGGTAAGTAGTATCACTGAAGAAAGATGTGAGACAGAAGTCTTATGGGTGAGTTCAGGAAGTCTGTTTCATATGTGTGTGGGAGTACAGGAAAAGAAAGTTCTGGAAAACATGGTGGAAACTGGCCACCAAAATTAGGAATACTTGTAGAAGTGCAGATAACATTAGGAACTGTCCAGAACAAAGGCAGGCTCTCTTAAGGGACTTTTGGGTCATTTAAGGGAGAATTATGTTCTAATTTCATTCAGAAAGCATCCATTATGTGCTTATAAGGTAAGTGAATTTTGAAGTTTTCCCTGTTATCTGTTGAGAAAAGAAACTACTCATCTGAAATCTCTGTCATAGCCAACATGTTAACATGACCTTATTCGTCATGGACATTCTTTATCAAATTATATCTACAAGTGACTTTTTTTCCAAACTTGCCATATAAGCAGAAAACATTTTTTCATAAAGTTGGTCTTGGGAAAGCAGGAAAGTTCACATCCTTCCTACTGAACTATTCTATTCTACTATTTCTTGAACATTTATCGCAATGTGAGATTCATTCAAATATATAAAGAGTATTTGAAAAGCTAATGTGAAAACACAGATATAGGTACTGTTATACATCACAGAAAGCTGGTCTGTTGCCATACATTTGAGAGCCTGGAGAAGGTGTGTCCTTACACGCTCTAATGATAAAGTAAAAAAGCCCACAGTATGTCAATGTTCTGGGACAGCAACAAAAACGATACGAGGTGTTTTCAAACCAGTAATTTGAAACATGAGTTATGAGAACATGAGCACTTCTTGAAATCTCCCACATTATTGTTTTGCTAGAAGAGGAAAGGCTGCTGCCTTACACTATACAGGCAACACTCTTCCCCAGAGGCAAAAACTCCCAAAAGCTAAATACAGTGCCTGTAGTTTAATGGAGACTATTTACGTGCTTTAAAAAGGAAACCTCACCTACATTCAACTGTAGCAGTATCATTTCAATAAGTAACTATCCACAGAGCTTCGATAAAAAATCAGGCATTATACTAACTGAAGATCACTGTTTACTTAATGTATAAGAAATGTCTAAATTCATTGACAAGACGAAAAAAATACCTATAAACACAAAATTGAAAATACTAGTGTAATTAAGGAGCTATGACTATTGCATTTTGGTTTATGGATGCATGAAGTTTTCTGGGGCTGGATTGTCATTTTCAAAGTTTAAGGTTCCTTCACTCTTGAAGTGGTTTTACGGATGCAAAACAGATTCCCAAGATTGTGGTCCACCTGGGTGATGAGTGAGCAAGAGCACCTGCAGTGGTGCTTCATTATTTTACCTGGCAATTAGGACACTAAATTAAACAGAGGACAATTAAGGTTTAAAGTCTGTATATCTTTTGCTTATAAATGACAGTGGACACAGACACTGCAAACTATCTTAAGAAGGAACAAGCTGAATGGAAGTGCTTTTTCTCCCTGATGCATGTCCTTACTTACTAGACTGTAGACACATGCCCCTTCTTACTTCAGTTTCATGTTTCTTGCATTCCTGCATGCAAAATATCAGGACACTTGTTTTGGAGGCAGAAAATGGACCAGTGCCAGTAAGAATCAGACTATTTTAGCCTACCAGGAAGTCATTGGTTTCGGTACCTAGTCATTTTGGTACCTAGTATAGCTCAATCAATGTGTAAGGTTTTAGGCTAATTACAGATTTTCCCATGGCAAGAATATCAGGCATCTTGGAATCCTGTAAAAAATGTTGGCTGTTCTGTGCTACCTTCCTATGTACCTACAATACTTACTGTGAAACTACTGTTACGTATTTTTGCATTTCTTGCAGGTTTTCCTCTTATCTTGTCCTTTACCAAACATCATTCATTCATCCATCCATCCATCCATCCATCCAAAATAGTGTTATTATCACAGCAGGAGGTTAAGAGGGTCGCTGTAGGCTCTTTTTACACCATGCCTCTGACTTTCCCACGAAAAGCTGTATCCAACTCTAGACCAATTCACCAACCGCCAATCACACACTTCCCTAAATAATGCAATTACTCCAAATTCTAACCTGTGTAACTGGAATGCATTTGGTTTTGGTTGGCAGGGACATGTAAGTAGGTGTAGATTGGTAGGGTAGGAAAAGAAGATGAAAAATTTGAAACTTTGAGGAAGAAAATAGAGGAGTTATAAAAGCCGTATCTTTGTTCAATTTGAACACAAGCTGTTATGCAAGTGTCTGCTGTAGTAGGTTTAGTTTTAAAGAAAGTTAAAGAGGCACATGCTGGCTTTCTTGCAGCAAATAAAGTTATTTAACGTACCTCAAGGAATTCAAAATATTACAGACTGTTTTTTGTCTAGTTAGTGCCTCAAATCTGCCTGTAATAGGAGTATTGAAAGTTAGCAGGCAGCAATTTTTAAAGAACAAAACTATAAACTGATGTTGTCTGAAGAAATAAAACCACACGGTATGGTAATGGCTTTTTAAAATAATAACAGTACTTGGCAGCCCCTTCCCTCCCCCAGCCCCCTCCCAAAAAAGAATGCCTTCAGTGTCAAATACTAATGATTTAGAATGGTTTTTATCAAATTTTCACACACACAAGAAAAAATATTGAGCTGCAACATAAGAGAAATATCAAACCAAGCAGAGCCTAAGGAATCTAAACATTATACAGGAAAAAAAAAAAAAAAACAAACGCAAAACTGGAGATTCAAACTTACTGCAGTACAGAGCTCCTCAACAGTTACTTTTTACAGACAAAATCCACATACACCAAACAATTAAATACAGCACTCTTACTAAAGCAAAGCGCTTCTATATGCTGATGTTAAATCAATATTCACACCTGGACACACATGCCTCACACCATGAACTGTGCTTCAGTGTGGGCAACAAAACCCACCTGCCATCCAAAGGCACACAGAATTGCCAGCCCACCCACATTTTTGCTTCTTCAACCTCCACAGTGGTACCTCTGGACTTACCGCAACATTGCTCTACCTATCAACAGAAAACCCAGAAATTAGCCTCCCAAGTTAAAAAATGCCAAGGACTCCAGGACTGTCTCTAATTCAAAAATCCCTAGGCAGCTTTTGCCTCTAATATTAATGGGTTCTCCTTGAATGCTATCTGGTTCAGGCAATTAAATTTTACTATAATTATTTAGATAAAACTAAAATAAACAGGCTGAGTCATCCTTGCAATAGGCTAACAGTGGGATATCTGGAAAATGTGGCTTTACTAAGAACATCTGCTAATACCACAACACTTACTGAGGTGTGTAAAGTCCTAGTGGCATTGCTTTTTCTGAAAATGTTTAAATAATTGCAGATTGAAAATGCATGTTAGGTTGGAAACAGCCCATGAAACCATCTTTCATTCTGTATATCACAGCATACTTCTGAGATTGGTCAGAGTGTTTTGAAGTTTACACGAGTTTATTCACAGGCTGATGTTCTCTCTGAAAACTCAAGGAGATTATTTTTATTCAACATGGAAAATCAGATCAATTAAAAAAATGGCAGACAGACTTTATTAGTATCAGGCTTTTTGCTTTACAGGAAGGTGCAGAGCATTGAATTTGGTTATTATCTTAATAGCATATACATACTTGTTTTTTCCTCAACAATGACAGGTTTTACTTGTACATGAGTTTTGCAACCGACTTAAGGTAACTTTTATTTCTCCAAAGATTCTGATTAGACAGGGGGCTTTTCCCCCATGATATATTTCATTTTTTGCTGAATACAGAGGCCAAAAAACTGAAATAGTAGATATGTCATTACTACACTGTATCATGACTTCAGTTTGTGGTGTTTTGTTTGTTATAGTCTCTTGGTTTTTTTTAATCTCCACATCTGGCTAAAACTTTTACTCAAAATCAGCATAATTTTGGCAAATGTGACTGTGAATACTTCGATGCCTAGGTTTTCGGTAAGGATATCTTTACTAACCAATTCTTTCTAGGCTTTCCCTTTTCTGCCAATTGACTTTGGACCCTCACCAATATATTTTGGACAGATGAAAACCTAAGATATCTTTTGGCTTGCTTTTTGGTTGAAACTCCAGATGTCCTCCAATGTTCAAGTCCCCAAACTCTTAAGTTTAATTAACTTCACTGACTAATTATCTCAAATTTTCAAATTGTTCTACCCTTATATAAAAACTCCCTCTTAATTATTGGACTGCTTTGTTTTTTCTTTAATCTTCTATTCAACACGAATAAAATCAATATATGATTACAACATCTAATGTTCTTTATAAGACAGCTTTTTTGTAATATCATTATTATTAACAGCACTAAGACTAAATCAACAAACATTCCCAGTTAGCATTAGTAGCATTTTGTCTGCAATATGCATCTAGGAAGTTTAATGTATCTCATAATATTTTAGTATTTCTCCTACTGGCAAAATTTACATGGCTATCTGTCTGCATCTACTCTGAGCTATGATCTCAGCAGACTCCCACCAGAATCTCAGGGGAGAGTTCCTCCGCAAAGTGATCTGAAAAAAATTATCAAACCTATCTTATTTATATAGGATTGTCCTTATTATTAAATGCTTAAGTATGAATTTGAAAATTCTATTTATAATGACAATTTCAAGCAATTTATTTGATCCCAAAGTTCTGCTCCCTCTTGTGTATTTCCCATGCTTTCCCAATTTACATTTTTTTAAGCAGAAAACAATGTAGCCTATCTTACAGACCTGCAGTAGAGCAACTGCTATGCAAAAATAAGTCTATTCTATTCTCTGAAGTCACTTATTTTGTAGTTGTCAGTATGCGCTTCCAGAACAGAAAGAGCATGTAAAGTTCAAGAGAGAAATAATTTGTATAAAGCTTCATCAAATTTGTTCTCTTCCAGGATTTTTTTTTAATTCCTGAATGTGGTGTCCTCACCAGAAACTGCCTTACTCTGTAAGCTGTCTTCCTTTTTTTGCTAGACAATCTTAGCAGTTCTAAGTAGCTGTGAAAAAAATTCTCTTTTCTATTCCAGAGTAACAGGAAACACTAAGCAATTTAAATTTGTTTGTCTTCTGACCACTCTCCACTGTATCAGGACTAATTAGCAATCTTCCAAAATCTTTCCTTGACCCAGATTCCTCAGCTGAAAGAATGAAGTCTCATGTTAGCCCCCTGTTTGCTTCAATAAATTTTAAATCCCTAGAAAATTTCCCTCAAAAATTAAAAGAAAAAAAAAGTGTTAGAATTCCTCTGGAACAAAATTTTAAAAGCTCTGACTGGAGAATAAAAGAATCCAAATCAGAGCTCCATGACCTACCACCTACGGGTATTCAATTCCATGGCAACATGAGACTTCCTAAAGATTACTCAGCCTTATATTACTTTATGCATATTATTAGCATCCAGTTCTCCTGCAGGGAGCTATGCTATGAAAATAAGTTTATTCAAAGGTGACTGTTCACAGAAGCAACCTGAACTGCCAGGTAGGACTCTCGAGGATTTCAGTGGGAAATTTCTATAGGTTGCATGTTGAAAATAACAGTACTGAACCGCTATTGAAGTCTATATAATGAGCCATCAGTTTTGCAGTGCACAACGACACAGCCATTATACAGAAGTCTTCTACTTGATATATTTGTATATGTAGAACCTCACTGAACGTGTATGAGTATATATAAACATGAATTCCTATCAGTAATGTATTTCACTTTCTGATTTTATCACTTTGAAATATTATCCAGGTTGTGTCTGATTCTCTCTCAGCTCCTGTACTGAAGTTTCTGTTTGATAAGACTTAAAAAAAAAAAAATCTTTTAATGAGTATTAAGGATAAATATATTTTCTTCATATGCCTTTGGAACGCTTTTATTTTCTAAAAGCTAATGAACTCTGGAGTTTGAATATTTTTTCTCTTTTTGAAATATTTTGCCAGTATAAGAGAGTCTGTGGACACCTCTGGCACTAAAAAGGTGTACATTTACTCAAGACATGACAAAATTCCAGGCATAGGGCCTCTATCTAGAATGGAAAGTAGAAAATTGCAATGGTCGATTTAACAAGTCAGTCCAATTTTATTGCTGATGAGTAGAGTCTAATCTCAATATAAAATCTCTGATACAACACACTATCCAACCAACAGGCAGGTCTCCAGGGCACATCCTAACACTGTTTAGCAGACAGAACAGTTTGTTCAGGTTCTTAAACTGAATAATGAAGCACTGACACTGTAAGAACTACTCATCTCCAAGCTGTCTAATACAAACTGGAGAAAATGGGACTATGTTGTTCAACCCAAAGATCTCCTGCAATAGAACATTTCAGAAATTGATCAGATCCTCACAGTTTCCAGCATTGGAAGTGATCTACAAACTGTGAAAACTGCAAACATACTTGTCAAGATTACTAACACTGTATGCTCCATTTTACCAGTTAATTAATAAGACAAGAAAAGTATGTATAAACATATGGAAAAGGTGATTTCTAAACATCTCAGATGTTAAACTACTCTACACTTGTCACCAAACTACTTAACAACTTGGTGGAGGAGGTTATAATATACAGCCACTGTCTGCTACTTCCATCATCACTGGAACTGGAAAAGTAAAATGCAAAGTCTCTCCTAAAATGAACTTCAAGGAAGCTGCTATTTTGGAAGCTATCATCTTCTGAGAATAAGACTGAACACACAAGCTCAAAACTAACCTGTGATCTAGAATGGAGTATTATACAAATTGGAATAGGCTCAAAGGCTGTATAATAAATCAACATCCATGAAAAAAAGAGATATGAGACAGTCAAACTAAGAGCTTGAGTCCCAAGATCTACCCTCTTATGTCTATCAAATTGCTGTGTTTCTTTCCCAGAATGAAAAGTTTATTTATATAACTGGTAAGAAACACTGGAATTGCACTTTCTGCATCTGAATATACAACTGAGATGTTCGTAGTTTGGGAAAACAGCTTAAAATGTTTGTAAGAAACATCTTGTCCTGGACCACCTGATCAATCTAAATGTTTGCCTGGCAAGATTCAGTTCAGGAAGTTACACCATAAAAATAAAATGAAAGAGTAAAAATATCAAGCTGTACAAAACCAATAAGTACATTCCAATAACATATTAATAAATATAACAAATAACACAAAAATATAAATTTATAAATATAAATATATAAATATAAACATATAAATAAATAACATTGCCAGCTATTATTAAAATCCCTTGTACATTAGGATAATAATATTAATGATGTTTAATAACAATTTTTCTTTAGTTTGAAACAAGCAGAAGTTTGGTATTATAAATTCTCAATATAAATGCAACTTAATTATTACACATGTTATTGAGGAAATCCTTGATATTTTTGAATGCAAAATTTTTAGCACTTTTATATGCCAAATGAGCCTTACCGTGGAAACAGGTTGAAGGAATATGCAAACTCAAACCTTCTTATGCAAATGAAATGGGAATTTCCACCAGTTGTAATTTATTGGATGGTGTTTCATTCATGTTATTTTTAACAGACATCAGAGAAAGCAAATACTGCAGAAAACATATTGAAGAACATTTGGTTCAATGAGCAGAATGAATAAGCATTAATTGCAGTCTTACTGTTTGGCTAGTTTCAATGAGAGACCGCTTTATAAGTTGTAAATGATCATGATGTTTTCTGATTATACATATAGGCAACTTTTTCACAGCAATGTGGATGAAAAGTAATAACTATGCAAATATATATGCATGCACGGTGAGGAGGTGGGGAAAGGGAAAGAAGAGAGATGCACTTCAGTGTAAATCTGGACTGGAAAGACCATATGTAATCTTCTTGAAAGCTCTAATGTCCTTATTCATATCTATAAATCTGCCAGCTGGGTGGAAGTAAAGATTTATGATTTAAGTGATCAAACTTTCCTGCTAGAGATGCTTAGGCAGAAAGCTGAGAAGCAATGTCTCAAATAAGTAGACCTATGAGACAAACGGTAGAGAATATTCAAAGCAAATAGCCTGCAGATAACAGATAAAGAAGTGGGCTTATGTAATCAAGAACATCTATTAAAAAGGCATATATTAAGAGAAATCCTATACAGAAAAAAACCCTGAAGTTCTGTGAATGCATTTTTCATATGAACAGCTCATTTGACTCAAGTGTTACTACAGATTTTATTTAATGAACACCACATGATATTATATTAACAGCCACCTGATGATCACGCTAACAGCCTGTTCTGGTATTTACTGAAGATCTGCATTCGCCTTTTAAGAGTTTAACACAACAGAAACAAGTGAGTCACTCACACGCTGCCATATGGCCGAGTACTTCCACGCAGCCTGAGCCGAGATGGGCACATGGGCCAAGGGAGGAGGGGATGTACTTCCAGCACAGCTGGACACGGGTGGTCTCAGTGAGGGGATATAGTTTTTCGGAAAGTTGTGAAACTGTCACACTACTGGATAAATGAGAGACCCTGTTAATGTCATTATTGTCAGGAAGGAAACGAGGACAAGTAGTGATGTGCTGAATGGGAGGGAGCTGAGAGTACTCTGCAACTGTCTGCAGCCCTGTGAAAGGGTGGAGATCAAAATGGAGGTCCTGGAGTAGGAAAATAAAAGGGGTATTGGATGCAAATCCGCCAGAAAAACAACTTCTTTTCTTCTACCCTTTCTGAACCATTAGTCTAAATGGTACATACAGCCAGAGGACTGGTCCCTCTGCCTTAGTTTGTTTCTGCCTCATACACAGAATATCTGTCTCCAAGGCCAAGAAGTTGTTGACATTTGAAAATATCACACAGCAGTGGAACACTTTATATTTATGCCTCTGTTGAAAGCAAAGTTATATCTCAAAGTCCCCAGAACCCACCATTACTTTCCAACTGCTAAAGCACGAGTTTTTGACAAGGGCAGAGTAAGTCATCCAGCATGCTCTCTACTCCTAAGTCCAGCCAAAAGCTGCTTAACACATCAGTCTCTGTCCTATAAATCAGGGTAGATGAGGACTATAACTTATTTCCCCTTCCTCCCTCTTTTAGGAAGGACAGATTAATGAAAGTTAGGGTAACATGACAGTTATTAACAGGGATAAACATGATACTCCTGACCTTAACCACAGTTTTTGGATCAGATGCTTGTGCATGCCTCCATGCACACACGCACGTGTGTGGACACCACAGGACTCAGATTTTCCTGGCAAGTTGTCTACTGCTGGCAAGATGAAGCAGTAACACTGCTGGCACAGAGATGCTGAGCAGAGGACTAACACAGGCCAGCAAAGTCAAAGTGAAATTAGGTTTCAAAGATTCTAGTCCTAATTTCCCCCTAAAATAGAGTAATTCTCATCATTGTTTCCATCAGAGTAATATGTGCTTTGGACAAGCAATCTGCAGTTGTTTTCACATCCAGACATTCTATATTGGTTACACTCTACTTGCAGGCAGAGACACTGGCTTTGGCCAGCTTAGACTGCAGTTTTGTATATATGATGTGTCTCAGTATGGGATGAAGTCTGCCATACTTAGGTTTGTGCAACTCTTAAGCTTCCAAAGAACTCAGCCAACACTAACTGAACATAAAAATTAATTAAATTTTTAAAAATTTAAGTCTAATTATACCAGCCTCAAAAACTCTCTTATTTTACAGTGCTAAGAAATAAATATGTGTATAAGCCAAGGAAATGCTCTCATTGAGGCCAATGTCATGAGTTATTTATATTGCCAAATCCTACTTAGGTGCCTAAATGATAGCTGATTGCAAATATTTTTGTGAGCATGGCCCTTAGACCCTAATCTATGCCAAGACACAGCTGAAGGCTCTAGAAAATCATCCTCTGACCTCTCTGAAAACTGAACAACCATCAGCTAAAGAAAACGTGATTTTTGGGAAAGTTTCCAAAACTGTAAGCTAATAATGCCTGATGCAGCCACTGCCATACTCTTTAATGAGGAATTTTTCTTCTTACAAGGTGGCTGATGTAATGTGCCCTTCATTAAAATAATGCTTTTGTGCTTACACTTGCCACATAAACTTTCCACAAAAATCACATCACTAATGCTGCTTGACAAACAAGGAGAATTTATTTCTTAATTTTATGCTCACTCACATGCATCTTCATGTCCCATTTGCAGTTTTCTTGACGGAAGTGTCTGTGGCTATCGTATCTATTGATCAGGTCAGATATGGAGATGATTGTCAGGAATTAGGATAGAGGTAGTGCCTACGGTTTCTGCATTTCATGCAACAGTGTTTTTAATATGAAAACCATCTGTACATCAAGGCAGAGAAGAAACTACAATGTATAGTGCCGACTTCTTGTTTTTTCTCTTTGATGGATCCCTAATTAACTGACTTTTCTTAACTGATTGCCAAGGGGATATGCAATGCCTCTTCCTGAAAGACATAAAACAGAGAAAGGAGATAACATAAAGGAGGAACACACACCCTTCTTCAAGGACAGGTTTGAGCCTGAAGTCAAAGCAAAGAAAAGCTTAACTAATTGTTCAGCCAAGGAAAAGAAAATTGATGAGGCTCTTGGAAGCCCACAGATCTTTTCAAAGAGAAAGGAATCATCTGTTTCCCATGTTCACAGGAGATAAGAAAAGTAGTTATGGGTTTCATTTATAGCAAGGGAATCTGGGCTAAGAGCTGAAAAACAGTGAGAACGGTTCACCACTGACACAGAACATCCCTGGAAGCTACAGATTCCTCCTTATCATAGGCATTAAAGGGGTTTGTTAGACAAGCACATCAGAAATGAGATGGGGAATGGTAATCCCATACTTACATGGGGAGATCAATTCACTGACTTCTAGGTTGGCTTTTCTAAATTTCTGACTCTATTTAGAAGGTGTTATCTATTGGCAAGAGCAAGACATGGGAGCAGAATACAGAAAGATGACTAGAAATAATGCAGACTGATGAGTCTTCTGACTTTTCATTTCTGATAGGGTGGAATTAATCTCATCCTAAAAGTTTTTTTCAGCAACTTTAGAGACATACAGTGTAGATAAGAACAGTTAAATCAGGCATATAGATGCCTTTACAAAAGCAAACTAGACATTTCTGGAGCATAATTCTCATAAACTGTTCAAAACACACACTTTCAACTGAGTTGACGAAACATCTACCATCTCTCTTGCCAACAGATCTAAGTTTTATTTATTGGGAAAGAAACCTACTGCAAATGGGTCAGTTGCAGGTACCTACTCTCTTGATACCTAATGTTAGCCAAAAGGAATCCCAGAATAGGTGTTCCAATCCCAAAACTTTGTCTCTTGCTCGCCTCTAGTAGTAGGAGTTCTGAACCCAGACCACAAAACAAGGGCATTCGTCCTCCCTGAGAAGTAATTCCCAAAAGCCCAGAACCCTGTTTGTGTATTTATTCTCTCTCCTTTTCTCTCCCACATTTTAAAAACAGTCAATGTTCACAAAATCTTTACCTAGTAGAAAAGCAAACACTACTAAAAATAGCTAAAGTTGTATTTGCAGCCTAGATTTTAAGCTTTTCTCTTTTTTTTTTTAAACTCAGTACAATATGGTTTTAAGCACCAGTTTTAGACAAAGTTAGTGCTTACTCAAAAAGATGCTGATATGTCAAACAAATAAAGACTAAGCAGATATAGGCTATGTCTGTACTTTGACACGAGACCTCCAAAAAGCAGCTATGTATTCCTTCAAAAAGGAATTTAGACAAATGTGTTGTCAGCACTTCTTCAGTCAGTGATGGAAAAACTGCCCCGAGATTCACCATGAGGAGACACGGAGCTGGTGCCAGCATCATCTTTTAGATCAGAGACACAAGTGAATGCAGACTATGCAGTCAACTATCTGGCTCTCCTCTCATCAAAGGCAAGGACAGCCATGCTGGCCACATGGCCACCTGGGAAACTCCTCTACTGCTCAAATGTCTTCCTTACCTTTCTAATTCCCATCCTAAAGATGTATAAAGCTATTTTTCCACGGTTAGTACATTTTGCCTTGGAGGCAACTACAGCAATTTCATTACTTCAAACAGCAGATCTGGTACACTATTTGATTTTCATTTCCATATTATGAGGTCCTCTTGAGGAAGGCAGAATATGTTCTTGCTTCTGGCTGTGCCTGATACACAATATCATTCCGTTGCCCAGAAGATACCTCTTTTTTCAGTCATCCTGTAACTCATAATGTCAGGTCTTCACAAGTTGCTGCCTTCTCCTCCTCACAAGCTAATGGAGCATTTGTCTGGATCCAAGTAAACCAAAAAGCCCTCCAGTTTCACAGGTTAGTCAGAGAAATATAATTACACCATCTTGAATTGTGAATATATAATTGCATCAAAAACAATGATGAAGTGGTGAAGTTAAACAAGTAGGCATATTGTGACTATGAAACAGTTACTACTGTAAAGAAATCTTCTCTAACCAGTTTTTCAGTCAACTTTCTCAATTGTAAGTGCTGGGAGCCTGAGAGATTGTGATAAAGAAACACAATAAATTCAAAGTGCAAATAAAGCCAAAATACTAAGAAAGATCTTACAAAAGAGGAGTTTTCCACCAAACACATAGCTATTTCCTATGGTATCTGAAACTCAGGGTGAAGTCAAGTTTTATGCTGCATAGGCAAACACCTTTATTGTTGCTTTCAGATCTCTTATTTTCCATATTTAGAATCAAAATATTTATTCTATTGTGGAAATCAATTTAGGTGATACAGCTTTAGCTTAATTAGCATAACATGGAAATCTGCCCTCTACTCTGATTGTAAACATTTTGGAAAAAACATCTTCTTACCACTTTCATCCAGCAAGAAGTCATCCTGGTAACGGAACTTTTCTGGTCCACATGCAATAAAAATGTCATCATCGCCAAAAAAATCCTGAAGGCACATCACCTGCAAGCAAAAAGGAAAGGAAGGCATTGTATGAAATAATCAGAATTGTAACGATAAATCCCTCTTTGTCTCCATCTCCATGAAAATTCTTCACTTTTAATGGAATCAGCAGGGCTTCAGCTCCAGATAAATTTCAAAGCTGTGCTCTGACCATCTGTTACAAGTGAGAAACACTTTTATGAACACTGCAAGGAAAGATAAGACAAAAAGCCATAACTGTCAGATTTACTACATGATGCATCAACAGAGCTTGAGGTAAATGCCTTCTGTTTGCGCACAAGGTACCATTCAGTAGTTAGTGGATAATTAATCTGCTTTCGAGCCCACATCTCTATCTTTTGAATGCAATGAAAGAAGGTTATAGATTTATATGCAGAATGAAATGTAGTTATTTCAGCAAAATCTCCCTGATGGGGAATGAAAGTAATATGCATGGACTGAGTTTCCCTCACAAACTCTTTCTCTGTGCAAGCAGAGTCAATGTGAAGTTTCTTTGAGGGCCCCGAGCTGAATAGGCAAGTCAGATGAGCTTGGAATAATTCTTCTAGAACTGAGTAAAAGGATAATCTCCTTCTTATGAAAAGTCAAGATTACATTGGTGTATTTTTATGTCCATACATGAGATTTCAGAGGAGACCTTATTTCAGACTTTCAGTACTTAAAGGGGGCCTGGAAGAAAGATGGGGACAGAATTTTTAGTAGGGCCTGTTGTGATAGGACAAGGGGTAATGGTTTTAAACTAAAAGAGGGTAGATATAAGAAAGAAAATTTTTATGATGAGGATAGCAAAACACTGGAACAGAGAGATGTACATGCTCCATCCCTGGAAACATTCAAGGTCAGATTGGATGCTCCTCTGAGCAACCTGATCTAGTTGCAGATGTCCCTGCTTATGGTAGAGGTGTTGGAACTAGGTGAGTTTTAAGATCTCTTCCAAGCCAAACCATTCTGTGATTCTATGACTTCCTTATAAAAGCTTTTAGTTCACAAGGCACTACTTAATAATTTAATCTTTCTATTCATATAGAATCATATAAAATCATTTAAATCATATTAAAAAAAGAATCAGTGACTTTCCCAAAACCTGACTTTGGACTTACTGATCCAAATTTGACAAATTTTAAAACCAAATTAGATATCTGTCTACCTTGAAAAAAAAACAAAGACACTTGGTAAAGTTGGTTCTCTCTTCATATTTGCAAGAAGATTTTAAAATGCTATGTTTGCTTATTTTTATATAATGTTTTGTAATTCAGTAGTGACTAATGTTTTAACAGGCCAATTTCACAGAATCAAAGAATCACAGAATATGCTGAACTGCAAGGGACCCACAAGGATCATCAAGTCTAACCCTCAGCCCTGCACAGAACATCCCCAAGAGTCACACCATGCGCCCAAGAGCATTGTCCAAACGCTTCTTGAACTCTGTCAGGCTTGGTGCTGTGACCACTTCCCTGGGGAGCCTTTCCAGTGCCCAACCACCCTCTGGCTGAAGAACCTTTGCCTAATATCCAACCTAAACTGTGGGAGATGGTCAAGAGGCAGGAGAAGAGGAACTGTACCGGAGATTCACTGGAGACTTGAAGGAACGGACTGAAGAAGAGGACTGGATTTAATTTTACCAGAGACTTTCTTTAACTATGGACATTATGAGAACCATGGAATTTGTCAGTTAAAATTGAGTGTTGTTAGTATATAATCTTCGTTACGTACCCCACATATCCCTCACAGAAATCCCTATGAGTTGTCTCCCCTTTCTGTTATTGGCTTAGGTTTGCCACAGTGTCCCTATTCCTTTAATGGTTAAAACCCCTCCTCTTTTCCATGTAAGGCTGCAGCTCCCTCCCCTGTTCACCCAGTATGGACAAGTTTCCTCCCCTTCATTCCATGTTTGTTGTAACCCCACCTTGTTTCTAGAGAGTTCCTCGGTACCCCCTATAAAAGGGGGACACTACTTTAATAAACTGCTCACTCTGCTTCGACCTNTACTTTAATAAACTGCTCACTCTGCTTCGACCTACATCCTGTGTTAGACCCTCCCTGGGGTGGACATCCCCTTTACTCCTAGCCAGGCTGTGTTACTAAACCTCCCCTGAAACAATTTCAGGACATTTCTTCAGATCCTGTCACTGGTCACCACAGAGAAGAGATCAGTGCCTGCCTCTCCTCTTCCCCTCACAAGGAAGTTGTAGACTGCAATGAGGTCTCCTCTCAGTCTCCTCTTCTCCAGGCTATACAGACCAAGTGAACTCAGCTGCTGCTCATACAGCTTCCCCTCAAGGCCCTTCACCATCTTCATTGCCCTCCTTTGGACAGTCCCTAAGAATTCAATATCTTTCTTACGTTACAGTGTCCAAAACTGCACACAATATTCAAGGTGAGGCCACCCCAGTGCAGAGTAGAGTGGGACAATTCTCTCCCTTGACTGGCTGGCGATGCTTTGCCTGATGCCCCCCAGGACACGGTTGGCCCTCCTGGCTGCCAGGGCACTGCTGACTCATATTCAACTTGCCATCGACCAGGATCCCCAGGTTCCTCTTCTTGGCATTGCTTTCCAGCATCTCATTCCCCAGTCTGTATGTACATCCAGAGTTACCCCATTCCAGGTGCAGAATTCACCACTTTTCCTTTTTGAACTTCATAGGGTTGGTGATTGCCCAGTTCTCTAACTTGTCAAGGTCTCTCTGCAGGGCCTCCCTGCCTGCGAGGGAGTCAGCAGCTCCTCCCAGTTTTGTGTCATCGGCAAATTTGCTTAGTATTCCCTCCAATCCTGTACTCAAGTCTTTTATAAAGATTTTGAAGAGCACAGGGCCCAAGATGGAGCACCGCAGAACAGGTCACCAGTCTGATGTTTCCCCATTCACCGTGACCCTCTGTGCTCGACATGTGAGCCAATTTCTCACTCACCACATGATGTGTGTATCCAGCTGTGTGCTGGACACTTTGTCCAGAAGGATCCTGTGAGAGATCGTATTGAAAGCTTTACTGAAATACAAAAAAATTAAATCAACTGGCTTCCCTTGATCAACTAAATGGGTTACCTGATCACAGAAGGAAATCAGGTTTGATAAGCAGGACTTTCCTCACATGAAGCTGTGCTGGCTGTGACCAATGGCTGTGTTGTCCTTCAGGCATTTTTAAATACCTCCCAGAGTAATCTTCTCCATAACTTTACCAAGCACTGAAGTGAGACTGACAGGCCTGTAGTTTCCTTGGTCCTCCTTCTTGCCCTTCTTGAAAATCGGGACAGTGTTCACCAGCTTCCACTCAGCTGGGACCTCTCCAGATTCCCAAGATCACTCAAAAATCACCGAGAGAGGCTTTCCAATGACATCAGCCTGCTCTTTAAGGATTCTGGGATGAGTCCCATCAGGCCACATAGACGTGGGTATTTAGGTGGAGCAGCAGATCCCACACAGTTTCAGAGTCGACAGTTGATCATTCTCACAGTCATGGTCCT
>VZRE01000345.1:0-17852 GCA_013396775.1 Cephalopterus ornatus
CGGAGTCGTGGGGTGGGTCTGGACCCCCCTGGAGGCGGATCCCCGAGGCGAGGGGAGAAGAGCTGAGCGGGCAGGTGTTTGGGGCCAGGGTGGGATGGAGAGGAAGAAAAGGAGCACCAGCTCTTCCAGGGGTGGTCTGGGGGGGTTCTGCTCCTGGTAGGGAGCAGGAGCGGGTTGGGATTGGCAAAGGCTGGGATTGGCAAGGGCTGGCTCTGGGGATGGCCCCAGCGCCGTGGAAGTGGCAGTGCCCACTGGGACAAGGTGTCATCGGCACAGCCGGGGCTGGCGGCGCGCGTCGGTCGGGCACAGGGCATGAGGTCGGCCTGTGAAGGACCTGGCAGGAATCTCTGGGCAGCGGGTCACAGCGTGGGCACGGGCTGTGCGTGTGTGGCCCTCCTGCTCCTTCGGCTGTTGGCTCCAGGGAGCCCATGGGTACAGAGGGTGTGGAGCGAGGGCTCTGTGCAAGGGAGGGTCATGGAGCTGTGTGGGGAGGGACAAGGAGCTCTGCAGGAAAGTCACAGAGCTGTGGGGCCAGGGTGACCTTTGGCCAGGGCTGTGCTCTCCCCAGCCTTGTTCTTAGGGTTCTGGTGTGAAGGCTGTGAGCTCTGGGGCAGACCTGTGCTTTGCACTCTGTGCTGGCCTTCCCCTCTGACTTCCCTGTAGTTTGTGGCTTCCAAGTGCAAGGCTTTGTTTCCTCCAAATCAATTTGGGAATGCCCTGGCGGGGCCAGCAGTGACAGCGGTGTTGGCAGGTGTTAATCCCAGCACACCACACGGTAAGGAAGAGGTGCCCATGCTCTGTGGCGTGCTCACAGGGAATTCGGTTGCAGAAATAGGAATTGGAGAAGACCTAGTTTATTTCCATTGGCTGATAAAGGATTGTTCCCTTTTCCATAGAGCTCTGTCCTGTACTGAATCGGAGTTGGGCTTTCCTTAGGAAAACAGCTCAAATGAGCAGAGACAAAACCAGTTCAGTCATTCAGAATAAACAGTGTGTTTGAGTTAGGCCTGAGACACACTTGGTCTGGCTTTGGAAGCCTTCAGCTCTTCCCGAGGGAATGACTCTGTTGTTTCCAAGATTTACTCCGTGTTTTGTGAGTGCAGAGCTTGTCTTTGCTTTGGTTTGGTTTTTCTAAACACCTCAGACATCCTCAGCAACTGGTGCCTCAGTGGTACATGGGCTCTGAGGGCCTGTCACTCCCTTGTGCTGTTCCCAGAGTGGATCTGATCCCTGGAGCTTTACATTTCTGGTCTGGGTCCCTTACCTGAAAAATGCTCTGTTTGTTTTTCAGTTCAAAGAAGAGATTTCCAGGCGGTTTAAAGCCAAACAGGATCAGCTGGTTCTGATCTTTGCTGGGAAGATCCTGAAGGATGGAGACACATTGAATCAACATGGGATCAAAGATGGGCTGACTGTGCACTTGGTCATTAAGACTCCGCAGAAGTAAGAGTTTGGTCTGGGGGGCTGAGGGCGAATGAGGGCTGGGAATAGCTGATGGTGAGGTTCCTGATGAGCTTTCCCAGGCTCTCCCTGCCTGTAATGGCGTTTCTCACCCACCTGTCTGCTCTGTGGCTGTGTGGCAGGTGCTTGGCGGGGCTGGTCCTTTAACATGAGTTGTGTGTGAGTGGCTTCGTGTATTTAGAGCCTTTAGAATTCGCTAATCTCGGAAGAAGCCATCAGAACTTGATACTGGTTCTAACAAAGCCAGGTTGCTGATAACAGAAATTACTTTCTCAGTGAATTTGTGTTGCTGTAGAAGCCAGCACCCAAGTTTTTCTGTCATCTCCTGCCGTGTACTCTGCTCTAAGCACAGTGGGTGCTCCCCCTCAAGAATGTGTGGAGGTTCAGGCTGTGTGACCACGTGCACGGAGCAGTGTGGGAGTCTCCGGGCTGCCTCTGCCTTGGGCTCCCGCCATGGTGTGTCTGGGCTCCTGGGAAGCTCCAGGGCGGCTTCTCTGTGCAGTTCTGTTGTCTCCTGGGAGAGCTGCGTTAATCAAAATGGTTTTTTTGCCCTGTTTTTTTTCCCCCACATGTTTTTTACAAAGACAGGGATGTGTATTGTCAGGTCCTGCAGGAGCCTCTCCTGGATTCTGCCTCTCCAGGTAGCTGAAAAGCCTGATGCTCTTCTTCCACTGTCTCCGCAGCAAATGTGGTACTGGTGAACCATTTCAAAGGGTGAATCAGAACTGTCCTGAGCTATTAATTTTTCTCCTGCCAGTAATCCTAGATACATTACAGTCTCTCTCTGTGCTCACAGAAACCAAGTGCCCTTTCTCCAGCTTCCTTCTTCCATTTTTGTTCAGCTTCCCATTTACTTTGTTTCCCCACTCTCTGCCTCTCTCAGTGGCTGCTGGTTTTCAGCAGCCGTTGGGTGAGTCTGGACAGTGGACAGGGACCTTTGGGATTGATCTTTCAAGTGCTAGAATAAGAGTGAAAAAGGAAAGGAAATTAGAGAAAAGGAATAATTCTTGGTTTGGAAAAGAAAGCCAGATAAATAATTGTTCTTATTTTCAGAGATATAATAGCATTATTTGAGGCAAGTAAAGTGAATTTTGTGGTCTAAATTCATGTGAAAGGTATTCAGCACTGGTCCAGGACTCACTGTTGTGATTGCAGAGGCTTCAGAGAATCTTTAAATGTTCTGTTTCAAATTCATGTGACACTTCTGNCGGCTGTTGGCTCCAGGGAGCCCATGGGTACAGAGGGTGTGGAGCGAGGGCTCTGTGCAAGGGAGGGACATGGAGCTGTGTGGGGAGGGACAAGGAGCTCTGCAGGAAAGTCACAGAGCTGTGGGGCCAGGGTGACCTTTGGCCAGGGCTGTGCTCTCCCCAGCCTTGTTCTTAGGGTTCTGGTGTGAAGGCTGTGAGCTCTGGGGCAGACCTGTGCTTTGCACTCTGTGCTGGCCTTCCCCTCTGACTTCCCTGTAGTTTGTGGCTTCCAAGTGCAAGGCTTTGTTTCCTCCAAATCAATTTGGGAATGCCCTGGCGGGGCCAGCAGTGACAGCGGTGTTGGCAGGTGTTAATCCCAGCACACCACACGGTAAGGAAGAGGTGCCCATGCTCTGTGGCGTGCTCACAGGGAATTCGGTTGCAGAAATAGGAATTGGAGAAGACCTAGTTTATTTCCATTGGCTGATAAAGGATTGTTCCCTTTTCCATAGAGCTCTGTCCTGTACTGAATCGGAGTTGGGCTTTCCTTAGGAAAACAGCTCAAATGAGCAGAGACAAAACCAGTTCAGTCATTCAGAATAAACAGTGTGTTTGAGTTAGGCCTGAGACACACTTGGTCTGGCTTTGGAAGCCTTCAGCTCTTCCCGAGGGAATGACTCTGTTGTTTCCAAGATTTACTCCGTGTTTTGTGAGTGCAGAGCTTGTCTTTGCTTTGGTTTGGTTTTTCTAAACACCTCAGACATCCTCAGCAACTGGTGCCTCAGTGGTACATGGGCTCTGAGGGCCTGTCACTCCCTTGTGCTGTTCCCAGAGTGGATCTGATCCCTGGAGCTTTACATTTCTGGTCTGGGTCCCTTACCTGAAAAATGCTCTGTTTGTTTTTCAGTTCAAAGAAGAGATTTCCAGGCGGTTTAAAGCCAAACAGGATCAGCTGGTTCTGATCTTTGCTGGGAAGATCCTGAAGGATGGAGACACATTGAATCAACATGGGATCAAAGATGGGCTGACTGTGCACTTGGTCATTAAGACTCCGCAGAAGTAAGAGTTTGGTCTGGGGGGCTGAGGGCGAATGAGGGCTGGGAATAGCTGATGGTGAGGTTCCTGATGAGCTTTCCCAGGCTCTCCCTGCCTGTAATGGCGTTTCTCACCCACCTGTCTGCTCTGTGGCTGTGTGGCAGGTGCTTGGCGGGGCTGGTCCTTTAACATGAGTTGTGTGTGAGTGGCTTCGTGTATTTAGAGCCTTTAGAATTCGCTAATCTCGGAAGAAGCCATCAGAACTTGATACTGGTTCTAACAAAGCCAGGTTGCTGATAACAGAAATTACTTTCTCAGTGAATTTGTGTTGCTGTAGAAGCTAGCACCCAAGTTTTTCTGTCATCTCCTGCCGTGTACTCTGCTCTAAGCACAGTGGGTGCTCCCCCTCAAGAATGTGTGGAGGTTCAGGCTGTGTGACCACGTGCACGGAGCAGTGTGGGAGTCTCCGGGCTGCCTCTGCCTTGGGCTCCCGCCATGGTGTGTCTGGGCTCCTGGGAAGCTCCAGGGCGGCTTCTCTGTGCAGTTCTGTTGTCTCCTGGGAGAGCTGCGTTAATCAAAATGGTTTTTTTGCCCTGTTTTTTTTCCCCCACATGTTTTTTACAAAGACAGGGATGTGTATTGTCAGGTCCTGCAGGAGCCTCTCCTGGATTCTGCCTCTCCAGGTAGCTGAAAAGCCTGATGCTCTTCTTCCACTGTCTCCGCAGCAAATGTGGTACTGGTGAACCATTTCAAAGGGTGAATCAGAACTGTCCTGAGCTATTAATTTTTCTCCTGCCAGTAATCCTAGATACATTACAGTCTCTCTCTGTGCTCACAGAAACCAAGTGCCCTTTCTCCAGCTTCCTTCTTCCATTTTTGTTCAGCTTCCCATTTACTTTGTTTCCCCACTCTCTGCCTCTCTCAGTGGCTGCTGGTTTTCAGCAGCCGTTGGGTGAGTCTGGACAGTGGACAGGGACCTTTGGGATTGATCTTTCAAGTGCTAGAATAAGAGTGAAAAATGAAAGGAAATTAGAGAAAAGGAATAATTCTTGGTTTGGAAAAGAAAGCCAGATAAATAATTGTTCTTATTTTCAGAGATATAATAGCATTATTTGAGGCAAGTAAAGTGAATTTTGTGGTCTAAATTCATGTGAAAGGTATTCAGCACTGGTCCAGGACTCACTGTTGTGACTGCAGAGGCTTCAGAGAATCTTTAAATGTTCTGTTTCAAATTCATGTGACACTTCTGAGGAGGAACTGTGGTGACAAGGTTCTGAACTGGGTTGGTGTACTTAGCAAAGCTGATGTCCAGCACCTACTGCGTGGTGGCCTGTGGCACAGTGGCTGCATGGCTGTGTTAAAATAAGCTCCAGACAACTTGTGTTGGGTGCAGGAGTTTTGCATGAAGGTATAGCCAGTGGCAGAGCCGGGAATTCGGAGCCAAACTGGCCATAGCTTCTTGGGACAGGTGCTGGCTGCCTCGTGCCTCTCTGTAGAGTAATGCTGGTACTTCTTTTTGCCCCAGGAGCACTGATAGGAATATTCAGAAGTGCAGAGTCTCATTTACCCCTTGCACTAGCCTTGCTGTAACCTCCTGTGGTTTCTGTGGGAGCAGCAGGAGGATTTTCCTGTTTGGAGCAAACTCATTGCTCAAGGATATGGCTGAGGTAAATAGTTCAGTGGGATTCAAGGAAGAGCTGGATACAACTCAGGGTAAGACCTGTCCAATTGCTCTGTATGGGCCAGGACAACATGTCAGGGACTGCAATGCATCAGAATGGGAAGCAGAATCTAGCAGATGGGAGGCATCTGGGAGCACAGCTGGGATCCGTGCAGGCAGGGTTGGGATAGGAGCTGGGCCTGGCTCCTGCAGGGGTGACCGGTGTGCCGGGAGCTTGGTCAGCGTGGGCTCCATGTCCCGTGTCCCCACAAAGGACTCTGTTCACCCTTCCCCTGCCCCAGGAGTTTAACACCCTCTGATCCTTTGCAGGGTCCAAGATTCAACATCTGCTGCTTCTGCCCCCAATGCTGCTTCTGCCCCCACTGCAACCCCCTCTTCTCCTGCTGCCCCATCTCAGCCCTCCACATCCAGCAGTGCCGGTCCGGACACAGGGAGTGGCAGCAGACGGAGCAGCGGGTCGGGGACCATGGGAGGTCCTGGAGACGGAGGCCCCAACAGTGCTGCATCCATCCTCTGTGAGTGAGGGCTGTGAGAAGGAAGGATTTCCTGGGATTAGACCAAGGAGTCAGGGTTCTTGACCCCCTTTGTTGTCTCTGTGGGCTTTGCATGAGTCACTCCCGTGGCAAACCTCGGTGTCCCTGCTCAGGGTAATGCCACAGCCCTTAGTGAGGTGTGTTGTAGGGATGTCCTCCCTCGGAGCTGGCTGCCATAGGAGCTTGGGATACCCCTGGGTTTGTGGGGTGCAGTTCAGCTGATGTGCCTGTCCTCTTTTTGCAGCTGCCGACAGTTACTGACTCACGCCTCTCTCCCCATGTGTTGTTCCCTCTCCAGCTGGTTTCGGTGGCATCACTGGGCTGGGCAACCTTGGGATGGGCTCTGCCAACTTCATGGAGCTCCAGCAGCAAATGCAGCGGCAGCTGATGTCCAACCCAGAGATGCTTTCCCAGATCATGGAGAATCCCTTGGTGCAGAACATGATGTCTAACCCTGACCTCATGAGGCAGATGATCATGGCCAATCCCCAGATGCAGCAGCTCATGGAACGAAATCCAGAGATAAGCCACATGCTGAATAACCCCGAGCTCATGAGGCAGGTGAGTCACACCAGGGCCTCAATAAAGAGCGTTCAGGAGAGTCTTTGTGCACCAGCTTTAGTGTCTGCTCTGCCAAGGGGGAGTGGGAATGCCAGAGCAGTGGATTTTGGAGATCTCTTCCTTCCTGCTGTGAGCTCCCCACAAACAGATGGTGGTCTTGAGTTATGTGAATACTGATTACACAACCCACGTCCTTGCAGCTCTTATCTCCGTTTCAGAGCTATTGAATCCGTGGTGTGTTGGGAAAAAAAGGATGCTGGGATTATCCTAGCATGCTGCCTACAAGACTACTGTGCTCTGATGCAGGAATGGGAGTAAAAGCAGTGCTGGAGAAGTGAAGCTACTGCAAAAGCTCTTTGTTTCTCTCTAGTTCTCTTGAAGATAAAGTACAGAACCTCGAGCTGTACAGTCAGTGTTTCACTGCTTGTATCAGTGGGGAGCACTGGTGTAGGCCGGGATCCCAAAGGGCTCTGATTTTTCCCAGAACAGAGAGGACCTGTTCCCTAGAGGACTGGCTGTCTGGAAGACTGAAGTTTCATTGGAAGGGAAGCCTAAGGGTTGAGTGAGAGGTTGAGGGTGTTAATAGCCTTTGACAGGACTCTGCTGTTTCCTGGGAAGGCTTGTCAGGAGCGTTGTGCTGAATGGGCCTAGTTTCCATCTGCTGCTCGGTTATTCTGCTTTCAGCTGTGTCGGCCATACATGACATTCCAGAGTTGCAGGACTAAACTGTGAATAATCCATACTTAAGCAGATCCTCACATGAAACCTGGATATTCCTTGTGTGAGAGAGACCCATCAGAAGTCTGGAGAAGGTGGAAGGATTCAGCCTTTTCCACCTTCCCAGTTGTTGAATGTAGCCTGTCCAGTCTGAGCGGGAACATATGGGTGTTAGATGTTTGGATGTCTTGATACTGCTTAGAAACAAAACAATCTCATCCAGCTGAACTGAGGCTGAGAAGGAAGAGAGGCTGAGCAAGGCTGGGGAGGAGCTGGGATCCCTGGGCTCTCTTTGCTTGGATAAATGATCTCTCTACTCTCTGCCTGTGAAACGGGTTTAATTATCCTCTTTCTCCTGGGAGCTGAGATTTAACTCTTTCAGGGCTTGGCTGGAGGATCAGTAGAAAACCACTGGGCTGCTGACCAGGTTCTTGATCCACCCTGGTCCTCCATGGTACACATGAGCCTGAGCTTTCCACCTTTCCCTCCTTCTCCCAGACGATGGAATTGGCTCGGAACCCTGCCATGATGCAGGAGATGATGCGGAACCAGGACCGTGCTTTGAGTAATCTCGAGAGCATTCCAGGAGGATACAACGCCCTGCGCAGGATGTACACAGACATCCAGGAGCCCATGTTCAGCGCAGCCAGGGAGCAGGTACTGGCTGCCTTCCTCTAAGTGAGGTGTAGTGTGGGAAGGGGGTCTTTCCCTGGCCCCCGCACTGATGGCGCAGCTTTCCTAGAGTGTGGCTTTGGTGTCTTTCCAGTGTGGGCACTGGCCTGCAGTGCCTGTCGTTACGTGGGTTGGGGTGTCGGAGCAGAGACCTGCCGTGGCTCCTGCAGTCCCCCAGCAGGCTGGATGCCAGCCACAGCCCATGGGCAGGCCCCGTCACCTCGTTAGCACAACCCTCTGCTCCCTGGATTAGCTGGAGCCTGACGCCTTTGGAGCGGAGCTGGCTCAGATCCAGCTGGCTGGGAGCGGAGGAGGAGGGAGTGCAGGTCTGGCTGCAGAGGGCTGTGCAGACATACTCCAGTCCAGCATTACCTACTGGTATGTCCGGGCGCTGGTTTTACAGAGGCGTTTTGAAGCCTTGCATTTAGGAGCCAAATCTGGAGGCTGTGGCCACTCCTGAGCCTGGTCTTTTTCTGAGCGAGGTGTGTTGTGGATTGCAGATTTCTCAGGAGGCGAATCATGGCACGTGTTTAGCATATTCTGGACTTGGCTGAATGTGGTCGGCTGTTCCCTGGCTCACTCAGTGCTGGGGTTGGTCTGACCTTCTCTGCTGGGACTAACTGATTCCGGCTGTTTCTTTTTTTCTTTCTCCCTAGTTTGGCAACAATCCTTTCTCTTCCTTGACGGGGAATTCTGACAGCTCGAGCTCTCAGCCTTTGCGGACGGAGAACAGAGAGCCGTTGCCAAACCCCTGGAGCCCCACACCCCCTGCTTCCCAGAGCCAGGCACCCAGCAGCGAGGGGAGCACGGGCTCGGCAACCACCCAGAGCACCCCGACCGTATCCAACCCCTTCGGGCTGAACGCTGCCAGCATCGGTGCTGGTACGTGAGGGAGGAGCTGGAGGCTGCTCCTGGCTAAACAGGTCACCCTGCTTTCGTCGGGGCGCCAGTCCCTCTGGCATTAGAGCCCTGTCCGGAGCTGTTCTCCAGAGGAATGGTTCTAGCCCAGTTGCAAGCACAAATGGATTGTTCCGGTGTGCCTGTTGGAGCGTCCCTTTGGGAACTCTGCTGTCCCTGCACCCTCAAGAGCAGGAGGGTGGCCAGCAGAGCACTGCCATGGTGTCCACAGTGGTGTTCGCTGCTGGCTGAGGGATGGAGTTCGGGCAGTGCTGTTACCAGTCACATTGTGTTTTGGGCATGGCAGTGGTGCTCAGGTTCATTGGGGTCTTTTTTTGTCTTCCCTTCCCCTTGCAGGCATGTTCAACAGCCCAGAGATGCAAGGACTCCTGCAGCAGATTTCTGAAAACCCTCAGCTGATGCAGAACATGATCTCTGCCCCTTACATGCGGAGCATGATGCAAACTCTTGCCCAGAACCCAGACTTCGCAGCACAGGTATAAGTGTTGCAGCCATCTGCTGTTGCCAGGCAGGCTGTGAGCACAGTGAGACCAGTCTCCTGTGGGGTCAGACTGGTTCCTGCAGGCACCGGAGCAGAGTGAATACACACAGTTTGGCTGTATTTCTCGGTAGCCTGAAGGCAGCCCCAGCTCTGAGCGCTGTGTCTTAGCAGAGCCCCTGACGCAAGAGGTGGCTTTCAGAGGGACATGGGAATGGCCCTTCTCTTTTCCCATGGCCAAGTGGCCCCTGTTCAACACTGCTGTCAGGAATTGAGCTGTCCCATTTTGGTCCCTCTTAGCAGGGGAGCATGTTGAAAGCCCAGGGAGGGAGTCAGGGGCATGAATGACCTATTCTTCATGGCTTAGTTGTGTAGGGTTTAACAGCCAGTCAGTGGCAGCAACCCTCTGACCCTGCCTACGTGTGCTGTCTCTTGCTAGATCATGGTAAATGTCCCCCTCTTTGCTGGGAATCCACAGCTTCAAGAACAGCTCCGCCTTCAGCTCCCTGTCTTCTTGCAGCAGGTAAAGGCCTCTGGCTGGCCCTGTGCTGCCCTCAGCCCCTGGCTCCAGAGCTTCTCCCCCACACCGTGGGACAGGCAGGATCTCAGCTGCTTGGTCAAGTGCACTAGGAAGCATGTGGGCTTGGGGGGCTGGGCTGAGGAAGGAAAGTGGTTGCACAGGGGAGACAGAGATGAAGAGCTTGGTTAGACAAGGCAGCCTGAATTAACTCATCTGAATTATTGAAAGGTGGACTCCAAATTAGGCTCGTTAAGCTACTTGGAACCCCTGTATGGACAGTCTCCCACCGTGTTGAGTTTACAGAAATTAACACAGCTAATTGTGCTAGAGCAGCTGGTTCTCAGGTAAATTAGATTCCAAAGGCATGTGCCCTCAGTTCTAATCTGATTCACCCAGTTCGTTTAGGAAACCTGATCTGATCTCTCTGAGTGTCCCTTCAGATGAGCCCTGCGGTCTTGGAGCCTCGGAGGAGGATCCAAATGCGCGGGTCAGCGCTGGCCGCGGGCGAGAGGCACAGCTCGGCGCCTGCTCGGATGTAGCAGTGCTGGATCTGGGGCTGCCCGAGCTCTCGCTGGTCGGTACCGTGGTGTCTTTCTGCCTTGGTCCCCAGATGCAGAACCCGGACTCCCTGTCCATCCTCACCAACCCCCGCGCCATGCAGGCCCTGCTCCAGATCCAGCAGGGACTCCAGACGCTGCAGACGGAGGCCCCTGGACTAGTGCCAAGGTACGGAGCACTCTGGAGTGGGGTCATGCAGGCAGAGCTGCCGTGCCCGGGACCAGCAGGCAGAACTGGCTATCAGTTCATTGGGGAGATCTGCTTGGGGTGCTCTGTCATGAGGCAGGTGGGTGTGTGCCTGCAGGCCTCTCTAAGCCTGGCTAATTAGCACTTGCTCCGTGCTTGTGCTTCACTGGGAAGTCTTGACCCTTTCTTTTTGGAGAAAAGGTTTGGAATGTGCTTGGTCCCTCCCCCATCCTTTGTTTGCTGTAATTGGTATGGACTGAGCTCAAGAACTTTATCTCTGGAGAGAGATGGACAGTCACGAGGCTGGATGGGTGTGCTGGGGCAGGCTGGGCTGCTGGCCCTCTGCTCGCTGTCACTGCGTGTCATGCTCCATCTCAGCAGTTCCCTGCAGGCCTCTGTTAGCTCTGCTCACTCCCAGCACCGCGTGTGACTGGGGCACGGACACAGCCGGTTCCATTCCCAGATCTGCCCTGTAGCCGGCCTGCTGGCTGCCCTGCTGCCCCACTCTCGGGGGATGCCCAGAGCGCCAGCATGCCCCTGAGCGTGCCCTGCCTTCCTCTGCAGCCTCGGCTCCTTCGGCATGCCCCGAATGCCCCCGTCCTCCTCAGGAGGAAGCACAATCCCGGAGAACCCCGTTCCCTCTGCTTCGACGCCGGCCAGTGCCTCTCCAGCCGGGGGTGGTAACCCCCAACAGCAGCTCATGCAGCAGATGATCCAGCTGCTGGCCGGAGGAAACTCTCAAGTATGTAATGCCCAGCGGCTCCTGGGACAGGCAGGGAGGTCTCCAGGGGGGTCCCCATCCCACCCCGCTCAGGGGATGTGGTTCCCAACAGACTCTTGTGGCTGAGGTGCTTTAGGCCAGGTTTGGTCTAGGGGTCTGGCTGGTTCTTTGGGGTGTGGAACCCTTTGCAGAGGTTTAAGCTCGTAGTGCTGGGGATCCTAGTCCCCACACTGCTGCCGCCATCGGTACCAAGCCAGGACTGACTCTGGTGTGGCTGCTGTGCCACAGCCTGGGGGCACATGGGGACTGTCCCCACACAAGCCCGAGGCTGAGCTCAGGGTCCCTGTGCAGCCATGGCTGCTGGCCCTGCCCATGTTGGATGCTGTCTCTGCTCTCTGACTCTGAGGTCTCTGTCCTTTCCCTCGCAGGCGCAGAGCCCTGAAGTGCGATTCCAACAGCAGCTGGAGCAGCTGAATGCCATGGGCTTCATCAACCGTGAGGCCAATCTCCAGGCGCTCATTGCCACCGGCGGGGACATCAACGCAGCTATCGAGAGACTGCTGGGCTCCCAGCCTTCCTAAACTCTGTCCTGCTGCCCCACAGACGTCAGCACATGCATCCATACACATGCACAGGGGATCTTTCCGGAAAGCCCGCCATCATTTTCATATCTGACAGCTGTCCATGTATTTAAAACAAAAAGATACAGCTTAACCCCTGACCTTCCTACTAAGTTAAGATTTCATGTTGAAATGCTCTTTAACTGGCTTGTATGTGGATTCCAGTTCTCATCGTGGCCACAGAGACTTCAGATGTGTATTTTTTCCTAAATATGCCCTGTCTCAGACACTCTTCTCTCTCTCTCTAGATGGTAGAGGCGATACTTCTAGTTACTTACCTGAATGATTGTGTTTTGAGTAGCTTGATTTTAATTGTACATGATTCCCTCCCCTAGCCCTCCTTTCAGGCAAATATTTAAAAAATTGAGCCAAGTTTGGGGATTGGTTATTTCTCTCAGCATCTTATTAGGAATGGATCAAAAGAAAAATTGAAATTACCTGAAAATTTCTGATGTCATTTGTCTTAATGTTCCCTGGGGTGAAACAAGCCTGTGTCCCTCACTCACAGGTGCCTCCGATCTCCTGGTAAAGGGTTAATGGGTGTGAAAACTGCATTTGAAGTGTGGTCTTTATGCTCTTGGGGTGGTGTAACAGAGCCCAGGGGTCTGCAGGGACCAGGTGTGCTGTTCTTGAGCTTGAGTTGAAGGTGCTGTGCAGAGGAGGGTGTTTGGAAGGTGTGTTTCTGCCCAAGCAATGAGGTTCCTGCGCAGAGGTGTTGGGGGCCATTGACTCCTGTGCTCGGTGGGCTCATTTCTCCAAGTGTAAAAACTAAAAAGGAAATGGAAAAATAATGATCTTTTTGCTTCACTGGAAAATGTTGAAGTTCATGTTCTTCCCAGTTTAGATCCATCCTCCACCCCCTCCCTCCATTCTAGTGTGTTTGAATGTTCTGACTCTCTCCAAGAGACTCCCCAGGACCAGCAGGGTGGTATTTCCCAGGAGCCTCCATGGCTGTGTAATTTGCATACACCATTTTTATCAAAGGAAAATAAATGCGCACAACCATCTGTCTCCCTGCATCCCTGTCTCGTCCTTGCCTGCCTCGGCTCAGCTGGGGCATTCCCAGTTCCCCAGGATTAATCCATGCTGTCCCCTGTGCTCACCTCCAGCAGGTAGCGGGGGTGTCACGCTCCCTTCCCCACCTGGCCCCTTCTGCTGCCTTCCCCTGTGGCAGGAAACGTTTCAGGCACTTCGGGAATGCCGGTGAAGCTTCCCGAACTCTGGCCCTGAATGCGCCTATTTGGAAGCTCCCTTTCAATTAGAATTGGCAATTAGCAACCCTTGGAACTGCTGTGAGCTGGGAGTTACTGTTATTTGATAGTTTTAAGTTTCTTGCAGTGTGGGAGGATTGGGCAGTGAGAGGGAACAGGAGGAGTCCCGGTGCTGCTTCCTGCATACCTGTAAAACCTGCTGCACCCAGGGCCTCCTGAGCTGGAGCTGGGCTCGATGGGTGCTGATGTTGCTGAGAGTGTAGGTGGTGGTGGAGAAAACACATGAGTGTGCTGGCTGGAAATGCACCTGCCTGTGTGTGTGTATCCCAATGAGACTGGGATCCCTTGGAGGAGGGTTTGGAAAGCAGCTTTAACCTCTTCCGAAGGCTGTGCGCAGACCTGTGGATTGCTTTGTGCAACCTCTCCTCAGACATGGGAATTTTGCACAGAGCTGTGGAGGGATGGGAGCTGGAGGGGTTGGAGCTTTTCCCAAATGTTGCTGATCAGCCCCTGAAATGGGCTCCTGAAAAGGCCTACAATCCTTGTGATCTTGTGGATGTCCCTTGCTGGCATTAAGGTCTCTGTCCCCGCACATGCCAGCACTTGCAAGGAATGTGCTCCTGGGATGGATGGGGCAAGCAGGGAAGGGAGGGAGCAAAGGGAGCACGGCGGGTCACAGAAAGGCATACCCCTGTGGTGTGTGTGAACCTCTGAGGAGCAAAACTAGTCCCAACCCCGTTGTGTCTGGCCAGGCAGAAACAGTCCTTCCACCCCCCTCGGTGTCAGCAAGGTGCGACACGGTGTCAGCGTGACACAGTGGTGTCAGTCACCCCAGTGTGAGGGGATCTGGTGTGAAGGATCTGCCCATGCATGAGGGATCTGTATGTGCGAGGGTATTTGTGTCGGAACAGGGACTTTGAGAGATGGAGGGATCCAGTGAGTCCAAAGCTGGCTGGAAATAAATCCCTGTGTGGTGCAGAGATCCTGCTGCAGTATGGGCAGATGGCTGTGAACCACTGAGGAGAGTCCAGAGCAGCCTGAGAATCACGGAATTGTTTGGGTGGGAAGACAGCTCACAACTCATCTCTTTCCATCCCCTGCCATGGGCAGGGACACTGTCCACTAGACCAGGTTGCTCCAAGCCCTGTCCAGCCTGGCCTTGACTTCCAGGGATCCAGGGACAGCCACAGCTTTTCTGGGCAACTTGGGCCAGTGCCTCACCACCCTCACACCCTCACCCTCCTAACATCTCATCTCAGTCTCTCCTCTTCCAGTTTAAAATCATTCTCCCTTGTCCCTACACCATCTGTCTGTGTAAAAAGTCTCTGTCCATTGTTTTCAAAAGTTCCCCTTAAGTCCTGAAAGACCATGGTGAGTCCTCACAGGCTGTCCGTTCAGTTCTTGTTGTCTCTTGCTTGTTTAAGCAGGAAAACACATTTCTCCTGTCTCTCCATTCCTCACCTGCTGTCAGCCCACCTGCCAAGATGCTAAAATAGAGACACAGAGAAGCCTGTAACCTCTTGTGTCCGTCTGATGCCACCTCCCAGCTCTCCACCCTCCCTGTCAAGGCCACCCACTCTGTGCTGCTCCCAGGGGCTGTGCTGTACTGCTCATGGGGAAGGAAAGTTGGGGGGGAAAGGGCCTGTGGCTTCTCTGGTGTTGCTGGCAGGAGAATGGGACCATGGGGTGGGATGTGGTGGGGATGAGATCAGAGGGCTTAGAGGTGTGATGGATGCAGCCACTCCAGCCATGGGTACCCCCAGAGGATGGGGGGTTTGGCCCTTGATACCTGCAGGCGATGGGGGGCCTGGCCCTTGGTAGCCATAGGGGTGCAGGTCTGGCCTTCTCAGCTCTGGAGATAAAGGTGCTTTGAAGGTTGGTGCGAAGGAGCCTTTTAGTGAAACCTTAATCCCCTCCAGAGCTTTCCCCAGTCTCTGGTAATGTGCTATTCAAAAGCCCACTTCCAAAGGAATGACCCCACTTTCTTGCTCCCAAAGAATTGCCCAAAGGTGTTCTCACTGATTTTTTTCCTCTTATTTTACTCCAATAAATAGAATTAATACCTTCAAAACATAATGGAAGGAGCAATTTCCACAGCAGGTAGTGGTGAATTCAGCTGATTGACTGGGAGAGACTTCTGCTGTCAAGGACGTATTTTCACTTCATTCCTTCCCCCTTCCCTGGAGGGGATCTGCAGCCTTTTCCCACAATATCCCAGTGTAACACTTCCAACTTCAAAATCAAACCTCTGGAATGTGGAGGAGGAAGAGATGGCAGGAAACCAACATTTACATTGCTTTCAAGAAACCATTTCTTTTATTACTAAGATCCACGAGAGGGGTGGTTTCCTGCAGCTACAGCCCTTATTACGGTGTGGCAAGTTCAAAGTGCCCCAGGACAGGGTCAGCAGGGAAATATCCCAGGGTTAGGAGGTTGGGGAGTGGGATAGCTTGGGAAATATATATATGTGTGTGTGTGCACATGGAGCTGCTGCAGCACCTTTGCTCAGCCACAGGAGCCGTGAGGAAAGACTGAACAATGCTCCTTGGCCTCTCTGCTCAATTCTGCAGCATTTTGGTAAGAAAACAATGATTTAGAACTTGGTTGGGCCATGGCCAGCCTGGGCGGCTCCCTGCAGCAGGACCCAACCATGGCACTTTGAGGGCCATATTCATGTTGTTCTGACTTGGTTTATTTTTAATTCCTCCAGCAAGCTGACACCTGGTTCCCGGTCACTGCCCGCCTAGTGCTGGCTGCGTTTCACTGGGGTTTGCTGGGGGTGTTCCCAGCTCACAAGGCTGGCTGTGCTGGAGCCAGCACTGCCCACAAAAGGAGGGAACCAGTGCCCGGGGCAGGACAGAGACTGGGATTTGTTGTTTGCTCCCTCTGAGATTGGAAACAACAAAATCGCAAGTCTTCCAGCCTGCCCCAGAGCTGGCAGAGGAGAGGTGGTCCAGAGACTCTCACCGGAGCTGTCCCAGGACAGAGGAAGGGAGAGGGGAGGCATTTGGGCACCTGCCCTTCCCTCCAGGTCTGCTGGGCCTCTGTGTGGCCCCACGTAGGGTCAGGCCTGGCTGGTATCCCTGAGCTGGCACCCACGGGTCCACCAGGAGCTGTCACCCACAAAGCCCAATAGGTTTCTAATGTGCACTGGGAAAGGGTCCAGGGTGCCTGAGGCGCTTTGCAGCCCTTGGTTGCTGCTGGCAGTGGTGACACAAGGCCAGTGGTTGCCCCCAGCGTCCCCCCAGTGTCAGTGATGGGGCTGATCCTGAGCTTTGCCCCCATATCCTGCCCAGGAGCTAATGGGCAGCTCCAGCCTAGCTCTGCTGAGGACAGACGAGAAGCCCCCCAGCTCCCCACCCTGCCCTGGGAGGGAGTTCTGCCTTTGGCAGATTTTGCGGTGCCGGGACCTTGCATCGTGCCCTGCTCCTGTTCCCCTGGCTGTCCTGGTGGGAACATCCCCGGCCTCCCTGTCTCTGTTTCCCCGCCTGTGAGCCACATCTGGGGTGCAGCTGTGAGATGGTTCCTCTGCAAAACTCATTGCTGCTCTTTCATCCCAGCACAGAGAGCAGAGAGTGGTGAGACTAAAAGTGGTGATGCTGCTGCCCTGTTGGCTCTGGGCTGCTGCAGGTTCCCGCCTTGGTGCTGCCCTGGAGATAAGCCCCCGGTTATCAAGGGGAGCAGAAGGGGAAGTGGGGAAACGAAGCATGAGGAAAAGCAGGAGGGATGCTGGCAGGGCTGGCGCAGGGGAGGGGATGTCCCTTGATCCCTCAACGCAGCTGCCACGCGCAAGGGCTCCAGCAGAGCCAAGTGTGCAGCTGGTGCCTTTGCTGTGTGTCTGCGGGGACACACACCCCACCACGCAGCTCACACCCCACATGCACCCCACTGCACACCTGGCACCATGTTCTCACATCCCCATATCCCTGTACCCCCACACTGTCATTTCCCCACATTCCTGTATCCCCATATCCCCCTATCCACGTATCCTCCTGTCCCTGTATCCCCCTGTTCCTGTATCCCCATATCTGTGTATCCCCATGTTACTGTATCCCTGTGTTCCCATATCCCTGTATCACCATTTTCCTGTGATCCATCTCTGTGAATCCCCCATCCCTGTATCCCCATTCCCATGTTCCTGTGTCCATGTAACCCCACGTCCCCATGTCCCCCTTTCTGTGTATCCCCATTCCCGTGTCCCCATATCCATGTATCCCCTATCCCTATATGCCCTGTCCACGTATCTGTATATCCTCATTCCCATATCCCCATATCCGTGTATCCCCCTGTTCCCATATCCCCGTGCCTGCGTCCCCTTCATCCCCGTGTCCCCATATCCCTGTAACTCCCGTTCCCACATCCCCATATTATGTTTCCGCCCCTGTATCCCTGTTCCCATATCCATGTATCCCCACGTTCCCCTGTACTCGTATCTGTGTATCCCCTTGTTCCCGTATCCCCATACCCCCACATCCCCTGTCGCTGTATCCCCCTGTCCCATTTCCGTGTATCTCCCTGCTCCCGCATCCCCGTATCTGTGTGTCCCCACGTCCCCATATCGTGTATCCCCATCCCTCTGCCCCCGTGTCCCCACGTTCCCTGTATCCGTGTCCTCCCACGTTCCCATATCCCACTTTTCCCCCATTCCCGTCCCCGTGCCCCTCCCCCTCCCTGGGCACAGTTCCCGCGCCCCGCCCTCTCTCGCGCACGCGCAGAGCCCCTTCCCAGCCGCCGGCCGTGACCCCGCCCCCGGCCGCGTGCGCGGGCCGCGGATGCGGGGAGCCCCCCGCACC